>PVIR01004444.1:0-42616 GCA_004026965.1 Petromus typicus | reverse complement strand
CCTGTACAACTCCTCTTTTAAGACGCCTTTGGAACTGACAAACCCATAGGAAGGGGAATGATGGCTAATCAAGGAGTGGGGGGCCGTGGTAAAGGGGGAGTCAGTGTTTAATGGACACAGTTCTTGTTGGGAGGGTAAAAAGGGTATGGGGTATAGGTAGTAGCGATGGTTACACGGTGCATTGCGAGTGTATTTCACAGCACTAAATTTTACACTTACAAATGGTTAAAATCATAAATGTGTATTTTAGCACGACAGGGGAAAATAAAAAAGATTCCTGTAGTCACCTCTACATTCATTGTGAATCCGTTAGAGAAATGGGTGGACCAAGCCCTGTGGCTGGCCATCTTTCCCTGAACTTTGGCTCCAGAGCGGGAAGGGGAGGAGGCTGAGAGGGGACCGGTTCCCTGGAGAGAGGGCTGTGGGGAGGCTGCCGCTCCTCCCACACTCCCGGTGAGCTTCACCCCGAGCTGTTCCCAGCACATTCCCCTGTTGCAGATGGGGAAATCCAGCCCAGAGAAGCCAAGTCGGTTGCCCAAGGAGCTAAAGTGCAAGAGGCAGGCAGGCTTAGCACTCCACCTGCCTCCCCAGCCTTCCTTTTTCAACCGGGAGAGGCACAGGTGGGCTGCAGAGAACCGGGTAGGGACGGACCCTTTGGGGGAAAAACGGGGTGCAGAGAGGTGTGGGGGCCTCTCCTGATAGATGCCCAGCTCATAGCGGGGGTGGGGGGCCTGGGATGGCAGAAAGGTGCTGAACCGGTTTTCCCACTGAGAGGTTTTGGATCTCAGCACCTCCACCCTGCTTTGGGGAATTGGAAATCAGTGGGAAGCAGAAAACAGGCCTCACAGCTTGCAGCCTCTTTGGTCCTTTTAGTGGGGAGTTTAGATTTGCCTGCAGTCCAGGGGAGGTGGCCAGCAAGGAGGGGAAGGGCAGGGCCAGCGGAAACAGTGGTGTGAAGAGGTGGAACTTGGCTGTGGCAGCCCCACCCAGAAGGAGGTCCCAAGGCTGGCACTACCCTAGATGGGGGCATTGAACCGCACACACAGGACACATCTGTTTAGCATCCCCTACACACACACACACACACACACACACACACACACACACACACACACATGAGGAAGTGTGCCTACATTTCTTTTCTCTGGCTCTTTCATAGTGTCTGCATGGTAGGAGTACACAGACTCCCCCTTTTCCTGCCGCAGATCTCATCCACAGGGAGATGAGGGACCGGTTCCATGTCAGGCCCACACTGACGATCCTCCTGCCTTGCTCTCCCCTGTACCTCCCAGGTCCTTGGGCCACAGCAAAGGCTGCTTCTTTGTCACAGTGAACTCTGATAAACAGACATGACCAGAAAGGGAAGTCTGTCGAGACAAAAATTATATAAATACTTTCCAGGCCAGACGGGATGGCCTTGGACTTCTGGCTGTGTGGTGCGATGTATTTGAGAGATGGGAGTCCAGCCCCTTGTTAGCAGGCCAGTGAGTCGTGTGTTGCAACCTGCGGCAGAGGTCCAGCTGTGGCCACATGGGGCCTCTGGCATTGGCTTCAGTAGCTCAGTTGGGGGTGGGCTTCTGTGGTCACCCAGAGCAAGGGGGTCCCCAGGCACTGACACTGGTGAGTAGAGATTTCCTAACATAGTGAGTGTGTGTGTGTGTGTGTGTGTGTGTGTGTGTGTGTGCGTGCATGTACACGTGAATGTGTGTGACTGGACTTAGGGAAGCAGGCGATTGGCCACGGCAGCTGGAATGAGGGGAGAGGGCAGCTGGCACAGTAGAAAGGACTCCAACGTGATTCTCTGCCTGGCTTTGGCTTGTTGGGGGAAGGAACAGGATAGGCGTGAGGGTGGCCGGAAGAGGATGTTCCCCTCCTGGACCCAGGAGTGGTGATTTTTCTCCTTGCACAAATTATCCAAAGAGTGCAGTTTCGGCGGGATGTGTCTGGCTCTTGTTAGAGCCAGGCTGAGGAGGGAAGTCTAAAAATATCTGAGGCAGAGCTGCCACCCAGCAAGTGCCGGCTGGTAACCAGACACCTGGGGCGAGGCTGGCGGTGGTGCCGCAACTGACAACTTGGGGATTGCTATATTCCTGAGTGGCTTGGGCTCCTCCAGCCAACCAGTCCCGGGGCACATATTTGGAAGGAGTGAATTTCAGGGACATGAACACTTCAGAAAATTTAACAGCTAGGGACACTCAGGTGGAATGAGTTGCCCAAGGCCTAAGGCTAGACTTTATGTAGGGACTTCACCAGCTAAGGGATTTCAGCCTTAGGCCACAGGGTTGGACCCATGGGCCATGTGTCATCTTTTTAGGATGCTACATTTCCACACTCATATCCTGAAGGGAGAGCTGTGCTCAACAGCAAGTCACTTCCTGCGGAGTGTTGGAGACATCGGAAACTCCAGGGCACAGCTATTGGGTTCTGGCAGGCTGTGGAGGAGTTGACCCATCTCAGGGCAGGATGTAAAGAAAAGGGGGACAGGGTGAATGAGTCCCTCCTTGTTTCCCCTCAGAGGTGGTGTTGATTTTGTTCACACGGTGACTCCCTTAATGAGCCGGTGTCTCTCTTAGCAAGCCGTTGTTGGACGGAAGAATTGAATTGGTGGGCCCTCGCTTTCCTTGGGAAGCTGGGCTTCTAGTCATCTGTGAGGGGGTCCCTCCCAACCCTGGATAGGCTGAGTGACATCTAGGTGCTTCCCACAGCTCTGGATCCAGAGCTGACAGGTCACTGTTGTAATATTTGGCATTAATATTATTCTCAGAAATCCGGGACACAAAATAGCTGTCACCCTTCAGGACATAGAGATGGACATGCTAAGTCCCTCACTTTAGACTGCTCAGAGCCTGAAATCCAGGGAAGTTTTCTGACAGCCAATCCTTAATTAAGATTTTTCTTTCTGATGTGCTCAGTTCTCTGATGACCTGTCTTTCCTGAAAAGGAAATTAATAAAACAATTTTGCAATGAGTAAATATGACCAATTTATCTCATTAGTTTGATTCTAATATTTCCCAAATATGTATCATGGGTGGTGCCCAAGATAATTCGAAAACATCTGCAGCTGAACAGAAAAGTAATTAACTATTTTCTTGGTTGGCATCTGGAAAAAAAATTGTCAGTAGCACATAAAACCACAGTTTCACAGATACTGCTGCTTTGGGTGAAATGAAGGTCAATGTTTTAAACTTTAAAACACTTTTTAAAAAAGTAATTAAAGAGCCTAGTTAATAAGCACAGATGGGTCTTGCATTTGGTAAAATCTTAGGACCAGTGTGAGTGCCTTTTGGAGATGGAGATGGTTTCTAGCTGGAACAGCAAGGGACATAATTCATATATTTGATGACAGGACTAATCTGAGAACTTCTGGGAACTCCCCACCCACACCCCTCGACTACACAGAGGCCCCTAGAGCAACACCTGCCACTTAGCTTCGGAGGGAATCCCTTCATCTTTAACGAGGTCCAACCCTCACCCTTGACTGTCAGCGGTTGCCCAGAGCATCAGAGGAGAGGAGGTTACTGATGTCTGCGGAAATGGATTGAGATGCTCAAGGTTTGCCTGAACCCAAGCAAAGCTGAAGGAGGCTGATTGCCCACTCTCATGTTAATGGTACTATTAAGCAACATTGTGCAGTGAGCTGCGGCCCCACAAAGACTCTGTCCTAAGCCAGAAGATGCGGTTTCAGGGAGTACCAAAGGATAGTGGCCTGCAAGGGTTTCCGTAGACCTGCAGGGCTCTCGTGGGACTTGGTACCCTCCTTAGTTTCCCTCTAGCAGCAGGGCTCACGGGAGGCAAACTAAATCCCTTGGTCATTTTGCAGAATAGTTCACAGCAATAGAAAAGAACAAAGTACAGCTGGATGTGGTGGTGTGTACCTGTATTCCCAGCACTCTTGGGAGGTTGAGCAGGAGGATTACAAGTTTGAGTCCAGCCTAAACAACTTAGAAATTTAACGAAACCTTATTTTAACATAAAAGAATGAATAAGGCTGAGGATGTAGCTCAATATGAAAATCCTAGGTTCAATCCTCATTGCTGTAAAATAAAAAGAACAAAGTACTTGTATATGTGGCCAATATGGGAAGAGGTTTATGGCATTACCAAATTAAGAAAAAACAATTATCAAAACTATATGTGAAATAGGGCTGGGATTTAGCTCAGTGGTTCTGGCGTCTGTCTTGCAAGTGCAGGGTCCTGAGTTTGATCCTTGGTAACCACATATAACAACGTCAGGCGTGGAGACATACACCCACTAGCAATCAGTACCACATACCACAGTGCTGGGCCTGGTGGCTCACACCTGTAAACACAGCACTCAGGAGGCAGAGGCATGAGGACTACTGTGAGTTCAAGGCTTGCCTGGGCTACATAGTGAGCTTAAGGCCAGATCCTATCTGAAAGCAAAACAAAAAATCGATATGTGAAAAATTTGCTGTGTGTATAAAAAGAAACAGAAACCCAGTTGTATTCTCTCATACGCATTTTTTTGTTTGTGTTTTTTTTTTTTTTTTTTTTTTTTTTTTTTTTTTTTTTTTTTTTTTTTTTTTTTTTTTTTTTTTTTTTTGAGATAGGGTCTCACTTTGTGGTTCAGGCTGGCCCTGAGCTCAGCCTCCAACTCATATCACAGCAATCCTCCTGCCTCTGCCTCCTGAGTGCTGGGATTACAGGCGTGAGCCACCATGCCCGGCACTGTGGTATGTGGCACTGATTGCTGCTGGGTGTGAGTCTCCACACCCAGTATGATATGTGGTTTCTGGGGATTGAACCCGGGCCCTTGCGCTTGCAAGACAGACGCCGGAACCACTGAGCTAACTCCCCGGCCCTTGTACGCATTTTGTTTATCTGAAGCACAGTGCCAGGAAGGATGCAGCAGGATAGACACATTCTGGTGAGGAGGGACTGCAGCTGTTGAGGATGAGGGGTGTATGTGTGTGTGTGTGTCTGTCTGTCTGGCCTCCAGCCTTAACCAAGAGAAGGCACTATGAGTTACCTCTGTGTCCCTGATAGGGAGGCTAGGGCATCTCTCTGCATTCCTGGAGCAATGGGCGTTTTGTCGGTGTGAGAGTGGACTTGGCAGTGGTGTGCTGGGTAGACTGTGGCAGAGGCTCTCTGGACACAGACTGTTGTGGATGTGCGGGAACAAGGCCACAAGCATTAAACTGGGCAGGTGTCATCCAGCCCTATGGATGTCCTCCTTGGAACAGTCCATTGTAGACACCTACTGGGCAGAGTAGATCTCCAGTGTGAGTCCTATCGGCAGATGTTGTGCGTAGTTTGGAGAAGAGGGGCAGCTGTGAGTTTACTTGGGGTGTTTCCAAGAGACAGTCCTGGAATCCAGGGGAGGTGTGTGGTGCGGGGAGAGCACTGGACTTGGAAGACAGTCCGAGGAGGCTGGTAACGATCTGAGTCTCACACTGTGTTTCAGGTTGATGTTTGAGGGTAGAAGAAAATGGCTGTGATTTACCGGGGCCATCTGAATTAATAGTAATCGCTGTTGCTATCAGAGCATTTACAGAGTGCAGAGCAGTTTCCTGGGGCCGCTTGCGTTACCTCCTTGACCTCATTTCAAATGCAGCAATCCTGAGAGGTGGAGAGGTTACTCTCCTGTTCCAGAGATGAACAAGTAATGTTAAACAACATGATTAACATCTCATGACTTGCAAGTGGCTGAGTTGGGATTTGAACCAGAGGCTCCTCTGCTGGGCGTCCTGGATGTCAAATGCGCTTCCTCTAAAGCCTGTGGTCTCGGTCCTTGAAGGACCTTATACATACACCACGAGCCCCTCTTTCTCCTCCTCCAGCACTCACTTTTATGAAGACATTTAGATCACCACACAGTGTGATCTTTTTGGAGCCAACAGCAGCGAGGGAACCACGTTGCGTTTGTTACTGATGTGGAAGTCCAGTTAGGTGGTTCCTGAAATGTGTTACTGAAATCCACCTGGGTGGTTGGGAGCCCATATAACTGGGAAGGCTGAGGGGAGAGGAGAGTCTGAGCAAGTCCTCCTGTCCTCAGTGCAGTCCTAGGACACAGGCCATCAGCCTCCATCACTGGCCCACGCTAAATCCCGCAGCAGCCCTCTGCCCTTCATGCAAACCTTTGGTATTTCTGGAATCCATCCCTTCTCTTCACCCACCACCTTGGCCCCATCCCCTATCACCTTTTGTTCTAACAGACTGACCACTGTCTTTGTGGTCACTGTGGTCCTGCAGTCCACTTTCCACCGGCACCAGAAGGGCCCTGCAGAGAAGCAAAGCTGACCTGGTCACTCACTTGGCCCACCCACTCCAAGGCTCTAGTGGTTTCGACTGCTCCTAAAACAACAAAAACCCCAGGCCTTGTTGGTCTGCCTCAGATGTCTTTGGCCAGCAGCCCATCAGACTTGCCTGGGAGTCCAGATAAAAAGTGACTCCAGGTCCCCACCTGGAAGGGATGACAGCAGCCTCTTGGGAGGTGGGGCCGGGGCACAGGTCGTTGGGCAGGTTCCCCCAGTGCCACCCGGGCACTGGTCCAGCTCCTTCTCCAGGCTTATCTTGTCCCTCTCAGCTTCTTGCGCAAGTCCCCTGGCCTGTCTTGTTTTCTGCCGCTCTGGCCCCTCGCTCGCCACATCTCTCTGCCCTTCCCTTTCCTCGGTTCCTTTCTTCACCCTTCCCTCTCTGTGCCCTAGATTCTCTTTAACCTTTCAGACTCACACACAGGGTTACAAGCTTCTCCAGGGAAGCTTGTAACCCTGGTCAAGTTGGATCAGTCCTTTGCCACTAGTGCTCTTGGCATTTAAGTGGGGCGAGGGCCAGTGGGCCAGGGGCCAGAGGTTTGTAGTTCATCCCCGCAGCTCCCTGGGGATCCCAGCCAGAGCTGCAAGAGGGAAGCAGAGTTGTAGAAGAGGGGAGGGAGGCTCCACGTCTTGGGTGCCCTTGACACCTCTCCCCCTGTGGTTGGCTCTGCTGGTGTCACTTCAGGCCCCAGTGGCCCCAAATTCATCCCCCCAAATTTGTTTCTATCAGAGGGGGAGAGGCACTGCCATTTCGGTTAGGTCCAGGAAGAGGCTCCGCCATGGACACGGTGGAGCAGGGCACACACCTGAAAGTGTGTGGAGATGATTGTTGTAGCCTGTAGGCCATGTTATAGACTGTCCACACACATTTGAAAGCGAATCACTTAAACAGCTAATACTTGCAAGTGATACTGATTTTTCCATTTGCAGTTAATGGATGTTTGCAAATGAAAGAAAAGTATGGGTAGTGAGTGGTACAGGGATAGGTAGAGCATGTGGGTGGGCAGTTGTGGTGACCCAGCCAGGACGCTATTGCTGCATGTGGGCACCTTCTAGCAGCAGTGCCATGGTATTAGAAAATAAGCCAGTTCCGTCTCCCGGAAGACAGCACCAGAAAAATGATGCGTGCCTTGGTGTGCAGCATGTACCATGCACTCTCTGTATACACAGGTTCTGGGAGTTTGGTCAGCTGCACATCAAAAATTACATCTGTATTGAACTCAGACACACATCTTGTCATTATTCCCCAAACAAGAAAGCAGAATGACCGTCTCCACAGCAGATATGCTGCATTAGGTATTGTAACCCATCTGGAAATGTGATAAACTATACAGGTGGATGATTGTAGGTGATACGTAAATACTGTGCTATTTTCTATAAAGGCCTCAGATTTTGGTGTCTGCAGGAGTCCTGGAACCCATCCCCAGAGGATATCGAGGGTCAGCCATTTTGGGGACCTTCCCTCCCAGGTTCCTATTTAATGAGTCACTCGTCATGTCCTCTACAGCAGGAGCCCACGTACAAAGTAGGCAGGACCCAAATCAAAAAGGTCTTTAGTTTGCTACACAAGCGGGGGTCAGGTTCTTCTTTGGGGGATCTCAGTCTCTCCCCGCTGTGCTGTCTGAGGCTGATAGCTCCCACAGAGCTAGGTTCCCATCCGGCTACCTTCTCTCCTTTGGAACTGAGTCTGTAGGCCTGGCCCGAACCCCTGCCAACTCCTTCCTTGCTTTCTGCAGTTTCAAAGCAGGAGATTGTGGACTCAGAATATTCCTGTTTCTGCACATAGCAGCTCGCTCATCTCGATAACTAGAGGTCTCAGAGTGCCTGGAGGGAGGAGGACCCTGGGCCTCTATTGTGAGATGCCCCATCGTGGGCATCGTGGGGGCCACCTCTGGAGGCATGAGGATTGCTGGGGAGGCTAGGCGTGGGGAGAGGGGTGCCCCTGATGAGTCAACATGCTTTGCCCCACAGATAATTCCCTTGCCAGGCCCTGTGCTGGGCAATGAGGACACAGAAGTAATCCAACAGATAAACATTCTTACCCTCAGAGACTTCCCCATGTAGAGAGATGAGACAGCAAGAAGTGAACTGAAGTAAATAAGAAAGCGACAAATGTTGTGTAGTGATTTGAAGAGAACAAAATGGCAGGGGTGAGGGCAGGCAGCTTGCTGAGGTGGGAGCACTCAGGAAGGCTTCTCTGAGGAGGTGACTTCGGAGTTGAAGCCAGATGGAAACTTGGAGCTGGTTCATCCAAGACTGAAGAACTTCCCAGAGGTAGGGAACAGCTCCTGCTTGGGCCTGGCCAGCCTGAGGGTGGCAGCTGTGGTTGCTTGCCAGGGAGGAGAGAGAGGCACTGGTTCAGGGTTCGGTTCACTTGAGCTGTCCGTGAGGGCTGGGCGGGATGGTCCATGTATTCATGTTCTCCCATAGCACGCATCTCTAAAACGCTGCACTTGGGGAGACCATTAATGGACAGGCTGGCACATGAGGACACACAGTCCACCTCTGAGGCATCCTGGAAAGCGAGGATCTGGTTTAGTCTTGAGTCCTGGGGGTAGAAGATTGTCATGTGGCCGCAGAGTCGAGGGTCTCCTGGCTCAGTTCAGCCCCTTCCTCTTGAGATTCAGGGCTTTCTCCCCCTGCTACCCACCAGGGTATCAGGGCACATAGATCCCAGGGCCCATGAGTATCCACCCCTGTGTTGAAATACCAGCTTCCAGTGAAGTCAGATCTTCCACATTTTAAAAATCTTTAAAAAAAATTAATTCATTGTATTTGGGTACGTTCACACACTTATCTTCATTCAACTTTAGAACATCCTCATCTTCAACTGGAACTTCCCCCCTTAGATAGCATCTCTGTACTTTCCCAGTCCCACCAGCTCCAAACCCATCATTGATCCACTTTCTGAGTCTTTGTATTTGCCAAGTTCTGGACACTTATGTAATTGAAATCACATAATCTGTGGCCTTCTGTGTCTGGTTTCTTCTACTGAACATCATGTTTTGGGGATTTATCTGTAGTGGGGCAGGTTTCATTACTATGAAATGTAATTTCAGATACTATGATAAAATACTATGGGAGGAGGTGGACACACATTTCACTCATCTGTTCCTTGATGGACACGGGGGTTGTTCCCACCTTTTGGTAATGGTGACCCGTGCGTGCAAGTTTTTTCACGAGTGTGAGCTTTCCTTTTCTTCAGATGTACCCGGGAGTGGGGCTGCTGGATCGCCTCTTTGCCTGGTCGCTGTTCACTTGAGTGGCTGCTGGACAGTTTCTCACGGTGCCGCACCATTTCATGACGTGTCATTGGAAAATACTCCCCCTCACTCCAAATGGGCTCTTCCCATCATTTTGCAACTTTCCAGAGACATTCTGGAAAGTCCTCTTAGGGGACTATCTTTAGTTTGCTGTCAGGATGCCCTGAATTGGTTCAAAATGTTGGGCTTTCGTAGTCAGGTTGATGTCAGGGAAGAGCCTGAGCTGCAGGTACCAGACCCCGTGCATCGGGTGGATGAGGCCCTTTTGTGAGTCTGCCTTCCTGTTGGACAGCCGTGGGCAGTGCATTCATCCTGGCAAAAACAAAGGGACAAGCGTGTTCAAAGAGAGGGAGAGTGTTTTGAGGGGGATTAATGACAATGTGTCTTTTACTTTAATATATATATATATATATATATAATATATATATTATATATGTATATATTATATATATATATGTATATACGTATATATATATATAAAATATATATATATTTAATTTAAACACTGCAATTCTTCTATCATGCATTGCACGTCCGGCCAGCAGTGGTGTATGTATGGGCTTCTGATTCCTCGGGCTCCCTGGGGTTTAATTCCATGCCGTCTTTGTTTTCAGTCTTAGGAAGCGGCCCTGGGACATTCCTATAGGTCTGGGCCAGGGCTCCTAGCTGAGCAGAGCCCCACCTAGAAGTCCTGGGGCAGGGTGGGCCTGGGTGAATCCTGAGGGAGGTTGAGGGAGAGGGGGTGTATCCCCTGGGGGCCTCTGGGTGGTGGTGGGGGAACCTCAAGACAGAGTTGGAAGCGGTGGAAGAGTGAGCCCTGGACAGTGCATTTTCTGAGGGTGGGAGTCATAATGCCAGGGCGAGTGGATGGCTTTGTTCTCTGGGGACTTTACATTCCTCAGTGAGAAGGCGCCTCTCTTCCCGTTCCTTCTGAGTCCATCAAAGGGAAAGTCGTGGCTGATGCTGGTGTGTTTAAAGCCTCTCCGACTATAGACCTCCTCCTCTTCCTCCTTGTTTTTTTTTCCTTCACCCTACATCCTCAGCCCTTCTAATTTTTAATTTTGAAACAGGGTCTGCATGCTGGAATTCTAGGCACGTGCCACCATGCCTTGTGAATGTCTCTTCTTTATTTTTTAGCACAGACAGAGCAGATCTCTAGCAACATCCCTGTGGCAGGCAACAGCATCAAACCGAAATTTGTGGATTTGTGAATTTTTTGTTACGGAGGGGGCAGATTAGGGGCATTATTTATTTTCCCAATTTCTATTTATAGCAAGTGATGCTGATTTTCCATTTCCAAGGAGCCAAAATTTGTTTCTTTTTAAACTGTGTGTCTTTATGTCAGAGAGTGTATTAAGGACAAACATGAAGTAGCATTTTGAGGAGCTGCTGGAGAACCTGGAATGAAAGGGACTTGAAGTTTGGGGATTTTGTTCTGAAGTCGAGGACCCCAGTAGTCAGTTCGGTGTCGTCAGGGGGCTGTCAGGGGGCAGCTCCCCGGTTCTGTAGCCGGGCTCCACAAAAGGAAATGGGAGGCCGGAAAAAGAATACAGGCATTGGCCTGGGGGCGGGGTGGCTTCCATGGCCTTTGGTGGAGACAGCATGCATGGGGGACTCCTTTTGTGTGGAGTCAGCATCTGTCCCGTCCTGCTGTGGGACAGTCTCATGCAAGGCCTGAGTGATGGGGGCTGATTCTCTCCCCAGCTCGGTGTCCTCACAGCCCTCACTCAGGCATGCTGTTCCGGACTTGTGATGAGACACCACCCCAGAAGTGTCCACCTCTGAGCAAGCCACCTTGAGTGTTTCGTGATGCAAATAGCTTCCAGTTAGCTGCCCCACTAGCCCTCAGCTCTGGGGCTGGACAGTCTGAGAGAGGCTGCTGCCTTGCTCTGGATTCTGGCCTCCTTATCCGGGGACCTGTGTTCCAGGATCTCCCTTTCGGCCAGTAACTGTCCAAGGCCATGGAGAGTAGCAAACCCTCCATAGAAGTTCTGCAATCCTGCCATGGGCCACCTACTGATCCAGCAGGCTACGGAGTGACTAACAAGAGGGTAGCGTATAGAGTGTGTATACAATGGGCCAAAGGTCAGCCAGGGGTGGCTTGAGATTTCAGCACCCTCCTCAGAACGGTACACAGCATAGAACAGGATTCTTTTTCTTTATTTTATTTTCCACTTAACATTTTCTGACTGTGGTTGACTAAGAGTGACTGAAATTGCTGAAGGTGAGATCGTGTGTAGGGAGGAAAGTGTGGTATATGTGTGTGTAGACGGAGATTTATTTTAAGGAATTGGTTTATGGGATGGCAGAGAATGGCTTGTACAGAATCTGCAGAGTGGGCCAACAGGCTGGAGACCAGGAAATAACCAGTGCTACAGTCTCAATCTGAAGGCTGTTTGCTAGCAGAGTTTGCTGTTGCCTAAAAGAAATGAACGTTTTGTTCAGATTGGGCCTTCAGCTGATTGGACGAGGCCTGCCACCTTACAGAGCACAATCTACAGATTCAAATGTGTGGCTCACCCCCAAAGCTCCCAGAAACACCACACCCCATCAAGTTGACACATGAAATAAACTCTCACGGGTGCTTTCGTGGGACCGGACACCTCACATTTAAATAAAATAAAATCTTTTTAAAGTCACCCCCTCTTCAGTTCTCTTTCAAGCCTTCAAAGAGGAAGCCTCAGATTTGTGCAAACGTGCCTTGGACATTCTCAAACACTTGTGACATCCTGTTTTAGCAAAGAAAGAGATAGAAAGCTGGCCTTGGACCCAGAGCTCTTGGCAGCAAGAGATTCTAGCTGGAATTTAATAACAGAGTTTTGTTTTCAAAACGTTTGGTTTATTTTTCCCAGCACCCCCTATTTATGGAAGGCGATGCTGACTTTCTATTTCTAAGGCTTCCTTTTAGCAAAATGTAAGTTTATAAAGTGAGTGACGAGTAATGCAGGGCCTGTGTGCTTCTCTCTGAGACTGAGAACAGTGTAAGGACGGCAGATTCGGGACAGCGTTGATGAAGGCGAGGCTGGGACAGTACCTGCAATGTCCCCTTCATGTCTCTAGTCCTGAGCCACCTGTTGGCTGCTTGCATTTCCCATTGCTTCTGCCAGGATGCAGCGCAGGGGTTCGTTTTCACTTGATGGCTGCTGCCTGACAGCAGTAGTAGTAGGCAGGAGGGCAGGATGTTGGCTACAGGAGGAGGGGTCAGGTAGGCTTAGGGGTCACCTCCTTGACTGTGACGCTGGTGATGATGCTCTCATGTCCAGAGCTCCTACTGTATGTCAAGTGCTCTTCTGAGCCCTAATTATCTCTCCATAACCCTAGGAGGTGAGTATACCTATGTGTGCCCATTTTGCAGATTGGGAAACTGAGGCAAGAGTGGTTAAGCTGCTAGATGCAGTCCAGTCCATCAGGCTCCAACCTGTGTTATTCTCTCATTTTGCTCAAATTGCATCCAGTTACTATCTGGCCCTTGTCTCCATCCTGCACTAACTTACAGGTTAATCAGGTGGGGCCCTGGTTTCCTGATCTAGAGGTTCCTTGGGCCCGGCTGAGTTGCCTGCAGAAGCATCTACAGAATGACAATTTTTTATCTCTATGGAAGAGAAAATGGCTATTAAACTGAGTACAGCTGATCTCCTGGGACTGCCTGGAAATCACTAATGCCAGGTCCTTTGCAAAGGAAAGAACATTCCCAACCTAATTCCTGACTGGAGTTAATGTGCACCTCACACCTAGTAGCTTACTCTAGGTCAGCCTTGCTCCCACGTGGATATACTGTGCACCTGTGGGCACACTACCACCCCTCTCTGGGCTGTATGATTTCAGGATGACCGGGCAGGCAGTGTGAAGTCTGTAATCAGCGACCCCGCTGGAGTCCTTTACTGTAAGCTGTTATGTGGAAGCCTCACAAAACAGCAGCATTCAACAAGGTGACACAGAGAGTGTGAACAGGCCATGGTTTCTGTGCTTGAGGACCCCTGAACACCAGCAGAGCAGCGTTTTTCCATGGTTTCAGCTCCTGCTCTGTAACAAGCCACCCCCAACGTACTGGCTTGAATAGACACTGGATTTCGCTCACGCCTTCCGGGAGGCAGTTGGCTGTGGTCAGCAGTGTGATTTGTCTGTGGCCGGCTGGCGGGTCAGCGGGGCTGGCTGGCTTCACTGGAAAAGCCTGTCTGTGTCACAGGCAGTCTCCACTCTCCAGCAGGCCAGTCTGGCCCGTTCACGTGGTGCCCGGGCAGAGGGAGGGGGGAGGGCAAGAGATCACTTGATGCCTTCAGTTAGAAGCGACACAGAATTGGGATTTTCCCTCCTTTTATTAATAAAACAAATGACAAGCTGGGGTTCAGTGGGTGAAGAGATAGATCCTATCACTTCTTAGGAGGCTTTGAGCTACTAAATTTTTTTAAAAATAAATTTTCACTTGTGTACATGATGGACACAGGTTTATATTTTTCTTTTGGCTTTTTGAGACAGTATCTATGTAGACCAGGGTGGATTTTAACTTACTATGTATCCTATGCTGGTCTTGAACTGATGATACTGTAGCCTCAGTCTCCTACGAGCCAGGATTACAGGCACGCACCACTGCACCTGGCTGTGTAATTTTCTTTTCTTTATAAGAAAAGTGTTTCTGTCTGATTTGGGGATCAGGGTAATGCCAGCCTCACAGAATGAGTTGGAGGGACCACTCGCCTCTTCACTTCCTGGGCCAGTTTTGAATTGGTATTAGTCTTCCTTAGATATTTGGCAGAATCCACCAATGAAGCTTTGTGGTCTGGAGTTTTGTCTATGGGAAGGAACTCCGGGCCCTTCATACATATTCTCCTCCCCCTTACTGCCAGACATGAAAGAAAACTCTAGCTCCATTTCCTTACTTTTTATTAGCTTCTTACACAGCTCCTCGAACTCTGGCTCCCTCTGCTTTTCTCCAGTACACATTTCTAGGTACTGTTCTGAGCTCAGCACCCCAGGGGCTGGGAGGACCCCTCAACAAGGGCATGCAGGTCCACTGCCATGGTGGGGTACACTGCCCCCACCTAACACCTACAGAACAGCAGTCAGCTGTGAGCAGCAGCGTGAGAGAAAAATCAACAATGGGCTTTGATTCACTTCGCTGCTATTGCTATGACCGTGTTCACCTGGGAGCACATGGCCCACGCTGTACCTGTTACCTGACTTCTTCTCTCCTGGCTCCTCAGTTTCTCCTCCTGGGGTGCCCACTTGTCTTTCTCCTTCAGTAGTTCTTCTCCCCTGCCACCCTCACACCTGTGACACCACAATTTCTATTCCTTGCTCCTATCTTCTGCTAAGTGGCAGCTTTGCCCAAGCTTTTAACTGCTGGACCTATTTCCATTACCATAAGACATTTCTAAAGCCAAACAAGCTACTCCCCACATCCTTCCCCTGCACCCCTCCTGGCCCGGGCCAGTGCGGATCACAGAGCCAGTGTCCACTCTGGCATGCACTAAGGTCCCTTGTCCCGTCCTTCGGTCCCTCAGTCCCTCTCTCCTCACCTGTTTTCATCAGGAGCTTCATCCTGTCTACTCTGTAGTTCCCCCACACTTGCCTCCTCCTGCCTGTGGATATTTTCTTCTACAAGCAGATCCTTCACTGATCCTTCTCAGAACCTTCTGTGGCACCACTGCCTCTGGGATGGTGTTTGCCCTCTTCAGCATGGCTGCAGAGCCTGTTAGGCCTCCTCCCACTGGAAGCTTGTGGTTGTTCTGGTGTTGGTAGGATCCAGCAAACACACCTTGGGGGTTCTGCATCTGGCCCCTCCCTCTGTCTGACAACTGGTCCACTGTGGGCCATGGATGCCTCCAAGGCCTAGTACACACTAGGTGCTCAGTAAGTATCCGTGGTATGAACATCTTCTCCTTGTTGAAAGACTGAGGAGAAAGCCAGTGAGCTGACGTGCACCTGGAATCTGGAGAGCTAAGGCAGGAAGATCCTGGGCAGCTTGGTGACATAGTAAGACCCTGTCTCAATATATTTTTTTTTTTTTTTGAGACAGAGTCACTATGTAGCCCAGGCCAGCCTCGAACTCACAGCAGTCCTCCCAAGTGCTGGGATTACAGGTGTCAGCCACCATGCCTGGCATTGTGATATATGGTACTGATTGCTGGTGGGCATAAGGTACCACATCCAGCATTGTTGTTTGTGGTTCCCAGGGGTCGAACTAGGGACCTTGTGTTTGCAAGGCAGACACCAGAACCACCGAGCTAGATCCCCAGCTCCTGTCTCAAAATTTAAAAATGGAAAAGGGGCTGAGGATATAGCTTGTTGTGAAGACCCCGGGTTCAGTCCCCAGTACAGAAGGGGACAGATGACCAATAAATAGGTTTGTGACCAGAAGCCTGGGGTCTGAGCTCTGGTTTTGCTCCCTATGAACGGAATCATGTGAACAGCTCCCTTATCTTTGATTTCTTTCCTATACAGTGGGCCATGGCCTTTGGCCATCCTTAGGAAAGCTGTCCCCTTGCTGACAGATGTCCCTCTGTGGACAGTGGTGGGAGGAGCCTTTAGCCTTAAAGACGTGGATCTGGCTTTGTGGTCCCCACTCCCCTTGACCCTTGGGTGCTTAACAGACTATCCCTGGAATGACATGAAGCTGTGCCCGGCACTCAAAGGGACTTGTGGCTCTAGGACTTTGGATCAGGCCTTAAAGCATCAAGATCCCTCAAGAGAAGGAAGATCCAGGCTTGGCTTGGGCAGTATGATGACATCACTGTCACATACTACTGGGGTTTAGATCCCAACTCTAGCCCTTTTTAGCCATGTGGCTTTGGGGAAGTTTCCTAATTTCTCTGGGATTTATTTTATTTATCCGTAAAATGGGGCTAATTATAGCTCCCACGTCAGTGTTTTGATGAGTAACAAGTTAAAGGGCTTAGAATAGTACCCCACATGCTCGGCGGTGAGCACTGGCTTTCCATTGTCAGTGTCGCAGCTATTGTTCTGTCAGTGGCTTGGAAGATCCATGGCTGTGCAGACAGAATCCTCTTCAGTGGCTTCTGCCCCGGAGCATGGCCAAGCGCCAGTGTCCTGCCTGGGGCCACTTCCGAACAGGGCCAAGCGTTGGCTTTGTGCCCAGAGCCCTGGCCACTCTGAACTCAGAGCTGGGCCTCTTGGGTACATGGGCTTCAGCCATCCTCAGGGCATCTCAGATGCCTGGACAGCCCCGGCCGGCTAGTGTCCGGAGCACGGGGCAGGAAGCCGAGCTGACCTCTACCTTCCTGAAAACAGGCCAAAAACGCCGTCCACTTGGAGGCTCGGGGCGTGGAAGGGCTTGCGTTCTGGCCGGGCCGAGGTTGAGGGAGCAGATTGAGTGGGTCTCAGCGGCCCGCTAGGCGGCTGCTCCTCAGCTGGGCTTCCCGTGTTCCCCAGCTCAGGTCTGCACTAGCAGGCTGCGCAGTCAGGCCCGGCCCGCTCCCTGCAGTTCAGGAAAAGGCTGCAGAGCAGGCTCTGACCTGCGCTGTGGGAAGAACTCCCACGGTGGGAAGAGAGCCGGGCGGACCTCGGGCTCATTTTAGCAACATGTTCTCCCCGGCCAGAAGCTGGCTGGCCTCGCTCTTGTTTCTGCGCATGTCATACGTGTGTGCTAAAGCCGCTTCCTGTGGGTACAGCAGAGGGCGCTGGGGCGGGGGCTCCCATGGATTCCATGCTGCTGGTGGGCGGGCCCCCAGGGCTTCCCTCCACCCACAAGCCCCTGGCATTGCTGTCGCAATGCGATGGCAAACAGAATGTCACCTCTGGGAAAGGAGGGCCAGTTAGTCACCGGCAGGACTTTTATGAGCTTCCCACACCCAAGGCTGGATGTGCAGGACACACACACACACACACACACACACACACACACACACACCACACACACACACACACACACACACACACACACACACACACACACACACAGTAAGGAGGTGTCGACTCCTGGTGCACCTGTTTGTCATCTGAGTTCTGGATGGGAGTTTCTAGGGTGTCTCCTCTGTCAGCTTTTAGAGCTTGAAAGTTGCTGCACTCCAAATATTCCACTCTGTTTGAGGAATTTCCATGGTCCCACCCATAACCGGGGCCTTACTCCCCACTCTCACCTGAGTGCCTCCTTCTCAACCCCACCCTGCCCAGGCCACACACCTTATCACTGCCCATCTCGCCCTAGTCCAGTTCCTTTAAACTTAAAAAAAAACTTAATATCTAATATCTAGTGTTTTATTTTTATTTTATTCATAATGAAGATTGAACCCCGGAGAGCTCCATCACTAAGCAACATCCCCAGCCCTTTAAGAGAGGATCTTGTTAAGTTGTCAAGATTAACTCGTTTGCCCACCTGCTGCCTCCGCCCCAAGTGGCTGAGTTGACTGTGGTGTTCAACACAGTCAACTGCGCTCAGCTGTGTGATGAGTTTTGGGGACGTTTGCATGGAGTCTGCTGTGCATTCCAACCAAAGTTGGGGCGTCCAGGCATCTTACACCTGGTGAGAGCCATGGGAGTTTCTGTACGGTGTGGGGTACACTGTGTAAACTCAGAAAACAGAACTGAGTCCATTCTCCCGTGTCTGAGTGACTCTTTAATGATCAAAGAAACATCCTACCCATAACCCATGCCAGTCTCAAAGTGGATCAGTAAAGACAACACATATTTCAGCTTAGCCAATAAGCTTCAGAATTTAAAATGTGGAAGACTCTTCAGTGCAGTTGAAGACTAACATGCAGGCCTCCTCTTAACTGGCTGGAGTACATCTGTACTTCAGCTACAGCAGGGAGGTGCTGCCTTCCGAAATAACTCCTGCCTGGTCCAGAGCTCAAGGGCAGTGCAGCCAAGAGCAAGGTAAGATGATGCTAGGGTCCTGCTCGTTGCCTCCCAGCCAGATTTTAATCAGGCTGCTGTGTGGATTTCCCTAGGCCCTAAGCGTGTGAGTAGGGAAAGGGAAGAGTGGGAAAGTGTCCTGGATTTGGAGTCTGAAAAGCCAAAGGTTTGAGTCCCAGCTCTGAAGACTTTGGCAAATCACCTGACACTTCTGAGAACCTTAGCCTCTCATTTGTACCGTGGGGATATGATCCCTCGGTCCCCCAGCTTCGTAAGATTGACATGAAGGACTCAAAGGATGTCAGCAGGTCAGAGAGAGACATGATGTCAAGAATTCTGCACCCATGGAGCACATGACAGTGGGCTCAGGACTTGATGCCCTTTGAAGACCAGCCGAGGTCAAGCTGAAGGCCAGACCTGTAAGCTGCAGTCTCAGTCGCGTGTGGAGTAACTACTATGGGCCCTCCTCCTCGGGGACCTGCTTTAACTTCTCCATCTCTTGCAGTTACACCAGCTCAGGATTGAATTTCCTAGTCTCCTCACAGCATGCCGTGTGCAGACTGCTTGTCTTCCTTGTGCTGTGACCCAGAAGCCACTGAGGGAGGCTGCATGTGGCACAGCTGGGGTAGAATCCAGGAAGGACCTGGCTGCAGAATGTGAGTCCTGCAGAAGGTATTGCATCAGGGGCATGGAGCCGAAGCCAGACATTGGCTTTGCAGCTGGGCTTCTGCAGCAAAGGGCCTGCAATGTATTTTTTAAACCCAGAGCACTTTCTTAAATGCTCCGTGAAACAGCTCAGTGAAGGTTTGGAAACAGCCATGGACTGTGGAAAGGCTACAGTGGAGCAGGAACCACGAGACATCTTTTGGAAGCCTGGCTCCTGCTTTGCTGTGGGACCAGAGCAAGCCTTGGGCTCCCTGACTTCCATCTCCACCTCTGGACTGTCAGTCAAAGCTGAGTTTTCCATAGACCGTTCTAGTTGTACATTTCTAGAGTGACGGTTTCCTGTGCAGAAGGCCACATGGACAGTGAACCAGTCACAGATAAGGTGCTTCAGGCAATGCTGATCCTCTGAAGACGGGAGGCCGGGGCACAGCGTGGACAGTGCTAGAGGAATGTGGTGACCTTCACCTGGTGCTCAGGGACTCTGAGGAGAGGCATCTGCAGTGTGGTGGGAGAGGGAGCCAAGGTGGAGAGGAGATCCCACCCTAGGAGCCTGTGCTGAGGCCACACAGCCCTGAAGTCTGCAGGGACAAAGACAGGACTGCAGCAGGGGCCCACGTTCCGTGTTATGTTCTTAAAAAGAAACAGTAAGTTTCTGCGAATGGCAAGCATTCGTTCTGAGGCCACCCTGAGTTTGTTACCTGTCGTGATCAGAGGAGAGAGTAGGTTGGTCCCCTGCATCTCCAGGAGAATAGGATCCAACATGGGTGTGTGTTATGGCAGGAGACGGGCCCACTGGGTGAGCTCTGGGGCCGGCAGAGGCTGCTCTTGAATATTAAGGGCAGAGTTATAATTTCGGGAATCGAGCAAGGGATATAAGTCAGAGACCCAGTGTTGAAGGCCTTCCAGTCACGTCACTCAGGACAGTTGGCTCGGTACTTAACACCATGTGAAACCAGCTCAGGACTGAGGTTTACAGAGCCTTGGCAATGCCTCATATGCCATATAGCAAATTTAGTTTTAAAATTTAAATTACAGGGGCCGGGGTTTAGCTCAGTGGTTCCGGTGCCTGTCTTGCAAGTGCAAGGACGTGGGTTCGATCCTCGGTAACCACATACAATACTGGGTGTGGAGACTTATGCCCAGCAGCAACCAGTACCACATACTACAGTGCCGGGCGTGGTGGCTCACGCCTGTAATCCCAGCACTCAGGAGGCAGAAGCAGGAGGATTGCTATGATGTCAGTTTGAGGCTGAGCTTAGGGCCAGCCTGAACTACAAAGCGAGACCCTGTCTCAAAAAAAAAAAAAAAAATACAGGTAAAATTGCTTAAATACACATCTACTCTGACCCAGACCTTCACATCCAGGAGTCTTTCACATGTACTAATACATGTGTGAAGAAATAAGTGCAAGGGTGTACACTGGGAGTGTAAAGTCGAGCAGCAAAAAGTCCCGAAGACGTCTAACCGGCATCCATACGATTGGTTATCAATGGCATAACCGTGACACACTGGCTAAGTCCAGAACTGGGTCCGGGGTCATGGCCATGCGACAGAACACTAGACAGACATTTGGAGGATGAGATGGATTTGTAGCCATCATTGTTGGTGAGGAAAGCTAGACTGGAGCACCGGGCTTAGACCCCAAACCCCACTGAAGGAAGAACAAAGAGCTGCACAGCTCCAGAGAACTAGAAAGATGCCAAAGGCTGTAAGTGTTACAGTGGTTCAGCTCCCTTCACAGAAACAGGAGAACTGCAGAATAAATGTTCCCCCTAACAAATACCCATGGAAGGATGCACAGCAAGCCAAGGAGAATGGCTGCCTTAGGAAGGGGACTGGGAGATGTGTGTCAGCGTTGGTAGGCCTGGGGACTGGTGTTAGGTGTGGTAGCAGAAAAAGGGAGCCTTATTTTGTAGAGAGATGGAGAAAGGGGCCATTTTTATTCCCTCTTAAAGATTCATGGGGCGCCCTTTCCTTATATATAATTTCCTCCAGCAGTGTCCTGGAATGACAAATTCTATCATTGTTCTACCCTATTTTGCTTTTTCTTGGAGATGCCACTATGGGATAATACTGGGTAAGTGACAGCCACTTACCTGTTCCCTTTTTTTCATCAGTACCCAGTGGTTTAAAATAATTTCTAGCCACCCTGGTAAGCTCCCATACATTTCTCTTAGGCTAAGCTAAAAAACAGCCCTTTCTCTGTAGGAGCTGATCCTAATATCTGAAATTTCTGAGGGAAATCACTCCTATGGCTGAAAGCAGTGCCTTTTGTACCTCAGACATTCAAGAACTACTGTCAGGATTTTGCTACCTCTGTGGTCCACGGTTATACTTACATAGTATTTTTCTTACATGACCCAGTTAAAAACTTTAATAAATGTGTTGTAAAAAGATACTTCATATCACGACTATAAATGGTATAACTATGAAGTTCTAGCGACAAGCTGTGGCCTGGCTGAAGCCTAGGCATTTATTTTCTGTGGAACAAGCAAGCAAAGAAATGAAAAACAGTAAGAGCCTGGCAAGCATTAGAGACAGATGAGCCCTTCAGTGGGTCTTTCTCGCAGGTGGACATAGAAGGACCGAGCTGAGGCTTTTCTCGCTATGGGGTTCGGGGTTATTTAATGTCACAGCAGTGCACCATGGAGAACCATGCCTTCTAATATTGCATGCATTGGAATTCATGCTTGGGGGGTGGCTGAAAACCATTTTTTTTCTTTTCTAGAAAATTTCAGTTTTGTGTCCATATGCGTTTGTGTCATCTGGACCACACAATATGTAATATATGGAGTGGTTCTCATCTTGAGTCCCTGGCCCTGGTGAACTTGGCCTTTGGCATTCCAACCGATATTAAAGTAGCATGGCATTCAGTATGGTTTATGAGCCTTTTCCAAGCTCGGAAACACAACTATTTTGAGGCAGCATATGATAGCAGCTGAGAATGACGCAGGCGTAAACAAAGGGGAATTTGTCCGTGTGAAAAGAATTGGAAGAATTTCTGTGCTGCTTCATTGGGTTTTCCCAAGTGATGATGCACAGAATTGCTGCTGGGACCTCCCAGGCTGAGCGCTGCAGCGTCACCGCGCACTGGGGTGGGTCCCGGGTCTCAAGGAGCAGCTGTGTGTGAGCCTAGGACCTGACGTCGGTCCCACGAGGGAATGAGAGGAGAGCGGAGGGTGTGTGCAGTGTGTGCCCGTGAGAGGAGGAGGGAGAGAATCAGTACCAGAACAAGGTAACCTTCATGGATACCTTCCTTTTCAGAAATATCAAGGTGAGTGTGGGATTACTCACCTTGGTAATCCCAGCACTCAGGCTGAGGTCACAGCCTTCTGTCCCATCTAGAAAATTTAGCAAGACCTATCAGAGAGAGAGAGAGGGAGAGAGAGAGAGGGAGACGAAGGAAAGGAGGGAGGAGAGGGCAGAAAAGGGGAGCATGAAAGGGGACGGGAAAGGGGAAAGAGAAGTGAGAAGGAAGGAGGGAGGGAAAGAGAAAGAAGAGAGAGAGAGAGGGAGGGAGGAAAAGAGAAGGACTAGGGACCCAGAGCTAACTCAAGTTCAACCTTCAGTATCACCCCCCCCAAGGAAAAAAAAATATATATATATATAATCAGCAGATACTCAGAGGTCTGGGTGAAAGTTTCCTGAACAGTGGGCTATTCACAGCCTCTTCCGTCAGCTCCTTAGCCGTGCTATAGCACAGTGGCCTTGAAAACAGAGGTCTGATAGAAACAGACACAGAAGGGCACTGCAAGTGACCCCATGTGCATGACATGTTCAGAACATGTTAGTGATAGGCTCAGATGGCAGATGACTGGAATGGGAGAAGAGGGAGCTAAGTGCCGATTTGGGGGTGAGGGCTTTGTCTTCCGGTCAGATTGCAGGTGGGACATCTTCACTGGATATTTGAGTTTTGTTGAGCAAGATGATGCTCATGTTTATAAAAATGTTCAGAGATTTCAAGATTCTTTTGAATGTTTTATTCCACCCATTTCATCTCTTGTTAATTTATTTTTTTCTTCTCTTATTGCAAACTAGCCCATCTCAGACAAGTACTCATACTTAAATGCCCTTGGCATCCATTGCAGAATCATCCAGTGCCACTTTCATATATATATATATGGCACTTTCATCCAGTGCCACTTTCAGTGTCACTCTAGTTCTTTTGCAAGATCTCTGATTTCACTTCCAGTCACTTCCTATGTACATGAATTCAGATTATTACCCAGCATTCTCAGTGGTTTAACATCCAGGGCCCTATTTCTCACTTGTGTCTCTGAGCTGGAGATTTAACTCAGTGGTGCCGCTGCCTGACTTGCAAGGGCAAAGTCCTTAGTTTGAGCCTTGGTACTGCCAAAAAAACTCCACAAATAATCAATCATGTCTCTTTCCAAGGTGTGAGGTTTTTGTGGATCCTGGAAAGGACACACCACCCCAACCAACCTGCAAAGGAGTCTGGGAAGTGTAGTCTTCCCGTGAGATCAGAGGGCAAGACAAGAGGCTGGCTGTCTTCCACCAAGTATTATTTCTATTTTAGGAGGCAGTGTTGTTCAAATGGGGGTGGACATTTAAGAGCAGCAATGTTGGAGGAGGGACTGATTCTCTTAAGTGGTCAAGTCATTCACAAATACTTTTGTATTGTGATCACTTTTGCTTTGTTACAGAGTGGGACCTCTGATAATGAAAACTCAGATTATGAGTTTCTGTCATAGAGGAGATCAGGAATATGATTTTATGTATTTGTTTGCTTATTGCTACTGGAAAACTGAACGTTGGGGCTTGAGCATGCTAAGCAAGCGCTCATCCACTGAGCCACACCTCCAGCCCAGGAACAGCGTGTTTGCACGCTGGGCTTCTCCTTTTTGACTCTGTACCTGCTTCCTGCCAATTCAGTCTTTTTCTGAGTTAGATATTTTAATGAATCCTTATCCTTTTGTCTGACAAGAAATTCTTGGTGTCCAGATTCAGAAGGAGACAGCGCCGCTGGCCAAATTCTGGTCCCCTTCTCAGAAGTCTGTATGGGAGGAAAGATGAGAAGAGCTATTTGTTATTTGCTAAGGCCCCCTTTGTAGTTGCTCATTTATAGCTAAGTATTGTGATGCATGTCTGACATGCTGGCACTCATTAGGCTGAGGCAGGAGGATTGCAAGTTTGAGATGAGCCTGGGCAATTTAGCAAGACCCTGTCTCATAAAAACAAAACAAAACAAAACAAAATATGCTCATTTGTCTTTTGAATTTTGTTCCGTCACTGAACTTGTCCCTTCTCCTTTTAGTACATCCTTCTCTGGGCTTCAGCGTGACCCTCGGCCTGCCCTGCTCTGTGAACATGTTGGTGCTTCTTTTTTTCATCATTGCCTTCCACATCACCTCCGCAGCACTGCTGTTTATTTCCATCATCGACAATGTGAGTTCCTGTTCCCACCGATCATCTTGGGGTCCTTGGATGCTAGAGCCAATAGAAGCAGAATAGACAACAAAACTGACTTGACTTCCCGGCCGAAGTGTTTCCTTGGGCTCTTTATGAGCCTTAATACCAGACACCCACAGGTTAAAGGAGGAGAGGTTTAACTCGGCTCATGGTGGGGTATGTTCAGTCCATGATCAGCGGGATCCAGGGCAGGAACAGCATGGCGGATGGGCAGGCGGAGTTGCTTAGTCTATGGCAGCTGGGAAGCATGATATAGACCCCAAGGTCACACTGCCAGCCCACACACTGACATGCACAGAAGTGTGCTCCACCAGTGCCCCGGGTGGATCCCATGCTGATCAAGCTAGCCGCCACAGCCTCTGTGTGGGGCTTCTAGAGCATCAGCCATTCAGGTTTTGACTGCAGGGTCTGGAAGACAGGGACCTGTGTCCTCCCCTCCGATCCCCCATGGACGCCTCACTCTGGACAGCCACGTGAGGACTGTATGTGGGCTCAGTGGGCTTAGGTCTTCACCTCAGCCCTGTCATCATCTAGGCTGGATAATGCTTGGTTATATGGGCTTCCCTGGCCATTGAAGCATGCCATTTGCAGCCACTAAGACCGCCACAGCTATTTATGACCATCAAAGCTATCTTCCAAAAAAAAAGAAGGGGCTGGGGATTTAGCTCAGTGGTTCCTGTGCCTGTCTTGCAAGTGCAAGGGCCCAGGTTTGATCCCCGGTTAACCACATACAATTCTGGGTGTAGAGACTCACGCCCAGCAGCGATCAGTACCACATACCAGAGTGCTGGGCATGGTTGCTCACACCTGTAATTGCAGCACTCGGGAGGCAGAGGCAGGAGGATTGCTGTGATGTGAGTTTGAGGCTGAGCTCAGGGCCAGCCAGAACCACAAAGCGAGACTCTGTCAAAAAAAAAAAAAAGCTATCTTCGAACACTACCTGCCATCCTAGAGAGCAAAGTCTCTGAGGGCTACTGTCCTTCATCCCCCAGGTGACCTGTCCCAGGCTACCTCCTTACCAGGAAGCTGGGGTCACCTGCCCTTCCCACAGAACTCATGTGTGGAACATTCCAGACTCAAGGTGGCCCATGAAAATTTAACTCTTTCCATTAGTATCCAGCTGGTGGCCATGTGGAAAGGACATATTTGACAATTTCTTGGTTTACATTAAGATCCTTCTAGGCAGGAAGTGAAGCTTTTAATGACGATCCTCTTGGGCCCACAACCTGATCCATAGGGCTGGCTTCAAGCCTAGTCATTTTAGACTGCAAAGATATTTAAAGGGTTGAAATCCTACTCAAAAGGTCCCAAATGGTCACCAGCTCTGCCCACTAGAGGTCACTTATGATTAATTACTTGCCCCTTGGTAACACCTGATCGCCATGGCCTGTGTCAGTCTTGTCATTTCCGGATGAGGGAACTGAGCCTCCAGCACGTCAGGCCTTGACCAGAGTGCACACTGTGGGATTTACACCAGCCCAGAGGCTACAGGCCCCAGATTCTGTCTGGAGTTGCTGCAGCTCGGGGCCCAGAGGTTCTTGCTGAGCTACCCCGAGTGACTTGAGCAGGCACTCCGTGATGGCCATTGCCTTCCAAGAGGGTCCTCAGGTGGTGAGACAAATGGCATCGGTTATTCTCTTAGAATCTTCTTTTTCTAGTTCTTGCATCGCATCCTTTAGTATCCTGAGAAGGTCTCTCACTTAGAAGGAAAGTTGGGCTTTGGGAACAGAACTCCGGCCACGCGCCCTCTCAGAGGAGACAGTGGGGACAGATGGTGCTCATCACACTCGTGGAACTGTGCTCAGCTTCATAGCTGGACCCCTGGGAGGGAGGTGCCCAGTCTTTGGGAGATGGACAGCAGAAGGGAGGCCATGCCAGGCAGGTGGGGGCACAGAAAGCTTAGCGAGAAATGGATGTGCTGGGCTGAGGCAGGAGAGTCGTTGTCTGTTCCCCAGTCATGGCGGTTCCTCCACGTCACCCCTTCTGCAGGAATCACCTCTCTGTAGCATCAGCACGACCTCATCTTCCCATGGGCCGGGAGGATGTGAGTGCTCTGATGCCGCCACAGACCCGTGGGCAGGGCAGGCGGAGCCCTTGTTCCATTAGCCCTCCAGTCCCGCCGGCCTCGGCCTCGGAGCCTGCACTGAACAACTGCAGGGCGGTTCCCCTGCACCCTGCAGTCTGAGGAGGATGGAGCCCGGTGCGCTCAGTGTGCACGCCGCATCTCAGTGCCCCATGACCGACTCTCCTGCTCTCTGTTGGCGGTTCCCTTGCAGGCCTGGTGGGTGGGTGAAGATTTCTTCGCAGATGTCTGGAGGGTGTGCATCAACAACACGAACTGTACGGAAATCGATGATACCTTTGCAGGTAAGTGTGGCTCCCTGGGGCGTCCCGACCCCACTGTCCCCCACTCCCACCTGCTGAGGCGGCCTGGCCTGGCTTTGCTCATGGACTAGGGGGCAGAACAAGCTGGAGTCACAGCTTAATGCTCAGGGTCGATATGGGGGGGGGCATGGCTGAGGTACACAGGTGACTCCAGGAGGAGGTCGCATAGGTCTAGATGCGTCTCAGCAGCCCTCACCTTCCCTCCGCAGATTACTCCGCGCTGCAGGCGGTGCAGGCCTCCATGATCCTTGCCACTGTCCTCTGCTGCATCGCCTTCTTCATCTTCCTGCTGCAGCTGTTCCGCCTCAAGCAGGGGCAGAGGTTCGTCCTGACCGCCATCATCCAGCTCTTGTCCTGTGAGTCCTGCAGACCCTCGGAAAGGAGAAATTGGCTGTGCACATTGGATGCCACCGTCTGCATTAGTGAGGGTTGGGAGGTGGCAGTACCGAGGCTGTGAAGTCGGAACCACGGCCCAGGCTTGGTATAGAGTGGGGGAGGAGCAGCTGGCGAGGGATGGTGTAGCCGGAAGCCCTTGCTGGGCAGCCTGAGAGCCGAGTGGTGGGCCAGATGGGCAGGCTGGGCCCCTCCTGGGGCGTTGCAGGCACAGAAAGGCCCAGGTGTTTTACCCCGAGCTAGTAGGAAGCCAGCAGGTTTAAGGCTGCTGGGTGGCAGAAGGGTATACTTGGGCCAGGCCTGCACATGCTGAACTCCCAGCCCCAAATCTTGAGGAACTTAGGACAAGCAGCTGTCCCAAAGCACTTTTTTTACCTGTGAAATTTGGCAAGGCTGAAATCTGGTGAAGAAACTTCTGGTAGGACCCGTTCATCTGTGGTTCTTTTAAGCTGACCTGATGAACAGACCTATCGGAACTGCCTGTCCCAGAGATAAATAGGTTCCCCAAGAACAATGAGTGCTGTCAGCCTCCTGTCTCTGGATATTGGCACCGCAGACATTTCTACTAGGATACTGTCTTGGCTGCATGAAAGAGAAACTCGGTGACCGATTCCTTCAGCCATAAGGGAATTTAAATTTTTACATGAGTAGCCTACAGGGGGCAGTGTTGGTTTGGTAGATTCTCCACATCAGACACTCAAGACTCTTTCCATCTTTTATTCTGTTATCTTAAAAATGTATATGATGACTCCTGCATGGTCCCAAAAGGGCTGCTGCTGCACCAGACATTCCATCCCAACCTGATTGTATCTAAAGAAACAAGCAATTAAAAATACTTTCTTTTCCCTCATCTCCTTCCAAGGAGTAATGTTTTTTTCACTGAAGGATTTTCTGTGGCCACAACCTGTACATCTATAAATTATAACAGGTAAACAGGATTGGCTAACTATAGCCCATGCTTTTGAAGATAAAGCTGTGGTGAAACACAGACACCTAGGGCCTGGACTCTTTGTGCTCAGGCCCCTCGTGGGATGTGGGTACTGATGGAAGGATCTGGTACTTGATGCCCCGACAAGACTAGGTTCAGCCAGCAGTAATAGGGGAGAAAGTAGCTAGTAATAGTGTCGTGGTCCCCATTGACAGAAATAAATGTCCACCAGTACTGCATGTGATGTCCATCTCCAGCTCTGGCTGCATGTCCCTTGCTCTGGAGGGCATTGTGACTTTACTGAAACCCTGCTTTGTTCCCGACAGGTGTGTGTGTCATGACCGGTGCATCCATTTACACCGACCGCCGTGAAGACATTCACCAAAATAATGATGCCATCTACTTGCCGACCTCAGAAGGCAGATATGGCTACTCATTCATTCTGGCCTGGGTGTCCTTCGCCTGCACCTTGGTCAGCAGCCTCATGTACACCATCCTGCGGAAGCGCAAATAGAGCTGGGGAGCTGGGTTGCTACGACACAGAATCCACATCAGATAACCGTTTTGTATATAATCATTTTTTTGTGGTTTTTCTAGCAAACATATTGTTTCCTTTAGAAGCCAAAAGGAAGAAGGAAAAAAAAAATGGAGAGAAAGTGAAGTTTTTGCATTTTTGACATCAGAGAATAGGCTGGTATTCAGAACTCCTGCCCACCCGAGAGTCTCAGCCAGACAAAGGCACAATCCAGAAAGCGCTGGGCAGGACATTTCTTAACCCTGGGAAGGGGCGGGGTGTGATGGGAGCAGGCGGGGTCTGGAGGTGCTTCCGGTCGAGCGTGGCTCCGCCCCTCCACTCCCCTCCTCCACTTCCCTTCCTGAGTGTCCAACGCGGGAGGTGCGGTGCGGAGGGACCCCGCTGAGGAGCGACAGTGTTCTCATGTGAGAACCATGTGTGGACAGTCCCCGACATCCTGTCTGCCGAGGAGCCAGAGCCCGCGCCCTCCTGCAGTGGGGTAGGGTTGCCACCCAGAGTTGCTGTCTGCGTCTCCTGCTTGGCTTAGGGACCGTGACCCTCCAGGTGGTTGCCAGATTTAGGCAGAGAATCTCCACAGGTAATTCACAGAACATCTTTTAAAGTGCAGACTCTAGGTCCACTCCCCAGACCCTCAGCATAGCTCTGCCCAGGCCCACCTGGGAGTTCGTGTTTCTAACAGGCTTGGAAGACGCTGGGCTACCCTGGGTCGGGGACCCAAGCCTCAGGCCCCGTGAGCAGGCTGCTGGCAGACTCGAGACCATGCCCTGGGCTCTGCCAGTCTTGGTTCTCCCCCTCTCTTCCACAGCTGTTTACATCTGGGCCGCCTGCACCGCTCCCCTGGCACGTGTCCCAGTGGCCCCACATCTCTCCCAGCCTCTTCCTTCTCTTCTGGCTCCATGCCCTAAGCTGGCTGCCTCTGTGAACCCCCATTTCTGCATTCATTCACCCACCCATTCATTCATCAGCATAGATTCTGGCAGACCCGGTGCGTGATGGGCGCCAGGGACACCTTCCCAAGGCCATCTGTCCTCGTGGGGCTCAAGGTCATGGAGAAGACAGACCAGTTAGAAAAGCTGATGACAAACTCAGAAGGAGCGACAGAGGGCCCTGAGGTTGGAGGAAACCGGCTTTATGTGCTCCAAGGCACTAGACCTGCCTCATATAGCTCTGATCAGCTCAGGCAGATGGCATTTATTGGGCAGTGCCTGCCAGTATTGTAACCAGAGTACACCTCTGAGGAGAGCACCGTGGGTCCCACAGCAACTGAGGCAAAAGAGGATCCCCCCCCCTCCAACGGCGCAGTTCTGAGCCTCAGGTGGATATCAGGTATGGCAGGATCTGGGTCTAGCTGCCCTCCACACTTTCTTCCTGGTGGACTCTAATGCTGACACTACAGCGGAAACAATCGAAACATCTTGGACCCTAATCCCCCAGCGGTGCATGATTCCCTTCACCAACAACCTTCAGGGCTACATGCCTATGATCCAAAATGACCTCAGCAGTTTTCCTGGCTGGCTGCCCCTCTGACATTCAGGGCCCACATTCATCTGTGACATTGAGGTTTGGGGGGACATGGGAGATGCTTCTTCCCTGCCGTGTGACGCGCATTGGGGAAGGTGGAGAGTGTTGATCATATCAGGGAGAAATTATCGACCCACCTTGCCCAGAGGCAGGATCCACCCTCAGCTGGTGCTTGTCATCAGTTACTCGAGAGCAACAACCCAATCAGCTAAGACATCCGAGAAGCAAACATTAGGACCAAATTTATAACTATTTGAAGGAACTGTAGTTTGCGAATCTTATGACATTTTTATAAAGTACTGTAATTCTTTCCTGGGGGAATGTGATGGAGGCGGACTAACTTTTGTTATTTGCATTAAAATTATTTGGGGTCTCTGTTTGTACGAGTCCGTTTCCAAATGCTTGGCGCGTCGCTGTGCGTGAATGCGCATGCGCATTACCTTGGCACAAGCAGGGCGAAGGCTGCTTGGCTCCCCTTCTCTGCTACGGGTCGCCGACCGTATGGTGGAAGGACCTAGAACTCCAACCTCCAAGAAGGACACATTGAACACAGCAGCTTCCGCTGGCGCTGCTCGGTTGGGTATTACTAAACCCACTCATTACTCACAAGTTATCACAGAGCAAGGTGGGGAATTTTGTATATGAGAAGGCAGTGAGGACAGGGAAAAGCCAGGAAAGGGCTGACAGGTTGCTGGTGAATTTTGCATTGGGGACAAATGTGACTTTAGGGTAGTTAGATATTTTCTACCTAATGTACTTTTAAAATAATCCATTTTCTATGTTTTGTATAAGCTGCAAGTGTACGTGAAAAATAAAATCTAAAACCAAGTTGTCTAGAGCAACAGACTCTCATGTCAGCTAGTGTGGTTAAGGGCTGGAGTGAAGTGCTGCCATTCGGAGTAGCAGGGGTCACAGGACATCTCAGTGAGATGGTGACACTCAGTTGTTAGGGCAGGCGGATGGTGTAAGCCCGCTCGCCATGGATAGCCTCCTGAGGCCTCTGTTTCCTGGCGTGGTGGCCAAATGAGATCTACAGTGCCACATTTGGAAGGCCCAGTGCTTGGTGAAGGTTCTCCTGGAGCCATCTAAAGATCTTTGAGCAAGCAGCCTCATGCTTCCATTTTGCGGAGCTTCCTGAAGATCGGTTGTCTCAGTCACTTTCCCACTGCTGCGTCCAAACACCCGATGCCTACAACTTAAAGGAGGGGAGTTTTATTTGGCTTGTGGTTTCCAGTGGGTTCCATCTGTGATTGGCTGACTCCAAGGCAGAAATGGCATGGACAGGCCTGGGGGAGGCAAGCAACTCTCCACATGACATCTAGGAAGCAGAGTTCAAAGGAGGAGCCAGGGGACCAGAACAGACCCTTGCGGGTCTCGTCCTCAGGGCCCCGCCTCCACCCGGGCCCCGCCTCCACCCGGGCCCCGCCTCCACCCGGACCCCGCCTCCACCCGGGCCCCGCCTCCACCCGGGCCCCGCCTCCACCCGGGCCCCACCTTCTGACGGCACGTTAAACCACTGAACTAGCCCATCAGTGGGTGAACCTGCTGGTGAGTGTAGCGCCCCACCATGAGACTTGGGGAGTGCATTTTAGATCCTAACTGTGAGGGTAATGAAATGTAGTCTGTTTTTGTTTGCTGTGTTGCCTAGGCTGGTCTCAAACTCCTGGGTTGACGTGATCCTCCTGCCTTAACTACCCCAGTAACTGGCTACAGGTGTGCACCACCACACCTGACTCCTGGTCTTGTTCTTTAGTTTGTATGTAATAAAAACTTCTGCCATCAAGGAAGAAGATCATAACAAACGTCAGGCTCTGTACAGCATATTCTGCTGAAAATGGAAAAATTCAGCCAGAGATAGACAGATCTTCAATTATCTAACAGATGCCAGAGGGAGCCAAAGAGCTCTATTTCTTTGCTTCCATGCAGGGATTACAAATGTAAAATCTCCACGGACTATTGTCTGTAGTCTTTGTGTTTCTAGGTACTTTTTTTTTTTTTTCTTTTTGGTCTGTGTAGCAGATGGAGGGTGGTCACCCTGAGAACGTCCTATTTTATATCTCTTCCACCCAGGGAATCAGTTGATCTCAACATTTACAAATGGCGGAACCAGGAAAGTGTGGAGTCGGTGCACAGTACACAGAGCAGGTGATGGGCTAAAGCTCGTCCTCCAGGCTCCATGAGATGGACAGGGTTCAGGTGTTTAAGTCAGGATTTGAAGCCCTCAGGAGAACCATAGAGGCCCAGCTGCAAAGAGTGACTCCCACCTGCTGGCAGGAGATGGCCTGGAGCCCTGCCACCCTGCCCAAGTTGACACAGTCACTGGAGTCCTGTCCAGGTGGGGGAGTCTGCCTCCACGTGCCAGTCCTCCCACTGGCTTATTTTCAGGCCAAGATAGGCACCTGACAACCAGATTTCACCTATAACTTAAAGACCATTTCACATTTCTCTCTGTGCTTGGAAAAAATCTTTATAATTTGCTGATTGGAGGAAAGGCTTCTTAAAGTGTGGTATGTAGTCCCTCTACCTTAGAATGCTCTCCGGGAGTAGGGGAGCCACACCTCACACTTGTTGAATAGGAATTTCAAGGGCTGGGGCCCTGGAATCTACCAGTTTAATAAGTCTTGGGAGGGGGGGTAGTGCTGGGGATTTAGCTCAAGTGGTACCACGCTTTCCTTGGAGGTCCAAGGGCCTGAGTTCAATCTCTGGTACCACAAAATAAATAAATAAATAAAATAAAAAATCCCTGGGGACATAGATGGGATGTTGGTGGATTGCAATTGGGAGTACAGTGATGGCCTAGCACACCTGTCTTCCCCTTCTTTGTCAGATCTCTTCATTCTCTCCTTAAGCACAAAACACTGGGCCGAGGAAGTGGTTAGAAAATACCAAGACTGGGGCTGGGGATTTAGCTCAATGGTTCCGGCGCCTTTCTTGCAAGCGCAAGGACCCGGGTTCTATCCCCGGTAACCACATACCTATACTGGGTGTGGAGACTCACGCCCAGCAGCAACCAGTACCACATACCACAGTGCCGGGTGTGGTGGCTCAGGCCTGTAATCCCAGCACTCGGGAGGCAGAGGCAGGAGGATTGCTGTGATGAGAGTTTGAGGCTGAGCTCAGGGCCAGCCTGAACTACAAAGCGAGACCCTGTCTCAAAAAAAAAAAACCTAAAAAAAAAAAAAAAAAAAAAAAGAAAATACCAAGACTTCAGTACAGGCCAGTCAAAAATGATAAATTGTCTTTAGAAAAGAAGCTGGATGTGGGGGGTACACACTCGTGATCCCAGCTGCTTGAGAGACAGGCAGAAGGATTACAAGTTCAAAGCCAGTTTGGGCAACTTAATGAGACTCTCAAAATAGATAAAAAGTAAAATAAAAATAAAAAAAATTAAAAAAATAGATAAAAGGTGTTGGGGATGGAGCTCAGTATGAAGGCCCTGGGTTTGATCCTCGATACTGCACCCAAACCCCAAACAAACAAAAAGAACATATCAACTGTGTGGAAATTTTGCTTCATTTCTGACCATTGCATATCCAGTCATCTTTCTTTTGGTAAGAGCATTCCAGGTTCCTTCTTGAAGAATTCTCCCCGTCTGTGTGTGGACAGTCTGCGAGCCTGGCAAGGTGACCTATGCCACGTGACCCGCACAGGCCAATATGTCGCTCTCCCAGGCCCCTCAGAGGAAGGAGGTAAGGATGAGTGGTTCCTTCCGCAGCTGCATTCTGTCACCTGCCTCAGTCAGCCTCTTTGATTCCCTCTGTGTCCTGTCCTGAACCTTCTTCTTCCTGCACAAGATTCTACTGGGGTTTTTCCTGTACATTCCCCTCCTGCGTAAGTTCTGTCCCCCTGACAACTCCGAAGGCTTTTTCCTTATCATTACCTGCAGCCTGTTGTTGTGTTCTGGAACCTTCCTCCTGCTCACAGTTTCTGTGGAAAAGGGGAAGTATGGATGATAGTGTGACCCGCCCTATGCGATTTATTTTGTCCATCAAGAAAGCTCTCCACGTTCATCATGGACAACACTAACTAAATCTTCTGTAGTCCCCTTGAGATTTACTCTTTTTCTCCTTGGGTTTGCAGCCTGTCCATGTTGGCTTCTGTCTGCACCATTCAATTCCAACTTGCTGAAAGTAGAATGGTGGGCTGGGGATGTAGCTCAGAGGCAAAAGGTCTGTTTTGCATATGAGAGACTCTGGGTTCAAGCCGTGACATAGTCTTCCCACTACCACCTCCCCAAAGAGAAAAAGAATGAAGGAATACTATTCTGCCTGAAGATTAAAATGCCCCAGCAAGGACTTTGTGTTTTTAAGTAAAACCAAGGCCCTGGAATTGAGCACACAGTTCAGGAATCACCCTGAACTCTAAATTTGGAGATAAGATGTCAACTGACTTGTAATGTTCCAGTCAAGATTTACGACAAAAAAAAAAAAAAAAAAAAAAAATTGTGACTCCACAGGCACTATGACCAACCTGGGCGTCTCGGAGAGAAAAGTCACATTAGACCTAGATATTACCTAAAAGACTTGCCATACTGGCTCTCTCTATTATTTAATAACAGTGAGAATATCAGTTGATTCCAACACGCACCAAAAAGAATAAAAAGCGCTTTTATTTTCAACTGCAGAAATGCGAAAGGGCGCTACTGCCACCTGGTGGTCATTTGCCCAAATTGTTCCCTTGGGTCCGGGTGAGATTGGCGAGGTTGAATGTAGGTTGAAGACTCGAGCACTCCAAACCCTTCAACAGGTGAGTCTTGTGCCCTCCCTAGTCTTGACCTGAGATAGGAATATTTCTATTTTAAATTAAAGTCTAAACTAGAAACCAGAGCAATTTAGTTTGGCCAGATAAAATTCCTGTCTGCCTGCTTATTGTCCTCAAAGACATTTGCTCTAGGAAAATGTCTGGTGTGAACCACCTGTGTGCCCCGTTAGAAAGTCAGTTCTACCGGGCTGCCATTGCCTGGTCTCGCTCTCCACATCAGCGTCTGGCACAGTGTCTGCTGCTAGCTCATGTCCGGTAATTCATTCGTGTCCCTACATCTCCACAGGGGTCTGGGGGCCTCGAGGTCTCTGGGATTCTTGCGAAGCATGGAGAGATGCAGGCGACTCTTGGCCAAAGACCCCAAGTGGGAAGAAATCAGTTCCTCCCAGGGGCAGAACGAGCAGCTCAGAAAATGAAAGTTACATCAAGCAGAGATTTATTAATAATGTGGTAGAAATGGGGACTGCCAAAGAGTGAAATGTGTGGTGGTGGTGGGGGCGAAACTCCACCTCCTCTGTCTCTTAGACACCTGTCGGTCCAACAGCACAATTCAAGACAATCTTATCTTGAAATCCTTTGTTACAGCTACAAAAAACCCCCACCCCCTTTTTGAGACAGGGTCTCACTTTGTAGTTCAGGCTGACCCTGAGCTCAGCCTTGAACTCACAACTCTGCCACCTGAGTGCTGGGATTACAGGCGTGGGCCACCACACCTGGCACTGTGGTATATGGTACTGATTGCTGATGGGTGTGAGTCTCCATGCCCAGTATTATTGTATGTGGTTACTGGGTTTGGGATTGAACTGGGCCCTTGCACTTGCAAGGCAGGCACCGGAACCACTGAGCTAAGTCCCCAGCCCCTCCCCCCCCCTTTTTGAGATAGGTTCTTGCTTTGTGCTTCAGGCTGGCCCTGAGCTCACTATGTAGCCCAGGTGAGCCTCAAACTCACAGCAATCCTCTTCCCTCTGCTTCCTGAGTGCTGGGTTTATAGGTGTGAGCCACTGTGCCCAGCATTATGCTATGTGGTTACTGGAGATCGAACTCAGGACCTTGTGCTTGCCAGGAAAATGCTGGAAATACTGAGCTAAATGCCTGGCAGGCTCTCCTTTTTAAAACAAGGGCACATTTATGATTCTAGGATGTAGAAGTATCTTTTTTCGGGAGAGACTATTCAAACTATTACATGGGGTGCAGATAAATGTTAAGAGCTCAGAGGAAGTGTAGATTTCTTTTTCTTCATTGTAGATTTATAGAACAGTGAACTTTTATGATCATCACTTGTAGGTCCAGTTCCTATCCCAGCAGGCTGATGATGTCATACATGCAGCGTTCTGTCCATAAGAATCCGGTAGTCAGTGACCCGTTATCACCACCAGGGGGCAGTCAGGAACCCAGCAGTCAACGCAGTCATTCTTAACTGCCTGATTTGAGACACAGATTCATGGTCTTAGGTCTTAGCTCTTCGCCGGGAACCAAATTCCCAAAGAAGGCAAAGGGTGCCAATTCAACTTTGTTCTAGCCTTTGCAGTGATTTGCCACTGAACAGGCAGAAGTACTCAAGTGTCAAGTCCCCAGCCAGCCTGGTGTAGCAATAATAACTCACCCTGACTGTGCAAGCATTTACATCGGGCACACTTTTTTTTTTAAATTCAAATCTTTATTGGTACATTATGAATACACACTATTATCTCATTCAACATTGAGAGTTTGGACCAGAATATGACACGACTTGATTCTCATATTTTCCCCTTCCCCCACCCACCCTGCAACCCACACCCCGTATACACATAAGCTTGTCCTTACACTTATTATTTTTTACCTGCCCGGCATCTTTCCCCACTTGGGTGGCACCTAAATTTATTTGGGGAAACTTTCCTATTTTACATAATCCTACTGGGAAGGTCAGTTACATTGCCCTTTCCCCCAGCAAGTCACCATTTCAAGGAGAGACAAGTGAGAGAAACACAGTGGACAGAGAAGCTCAACTTTACTGTGCTGAGACTAGCCGCGCTGTTCCACGGGCGGTTCCCGAGGCGACTCTGCCCAGATACTGTTTTCTTGCCTAGGCTCAGCGACAAGTTCTCAAATATATCTTACTTGCATTGTGTTCGGTATAATACTTGGTTCAGAGCCTTCATTGGTACACTCTGCATTTTAACAGTTTTGGAACTCGACCCTAGCATAGGGCTGGGTTTTATCAAGAAGTTTACATTGCTCATCACCCTCAGCGGATCATAAAAATCATTAGCTTTCTGCTGGGGATTTAGCTCAGTAGTTCCGGCGCCTGCCTTGCAAGTGCCAGGACCCGGGTTCAATCCCCAGTAACCACATACAGTGCTGGGCATGAGTTGCTGCCTGGGAGGCAGAGGCAGGAGAATTGTTGAGAGTTCAAGGCTGAGCCCAGGGCCAGCCTGAACTACAAAAAGTGAGACCCTGTCTCAAAAAAAAAAAATAATAATAATTAGCTTTTTTCACATTCTTAGATCGAAATTGCTTGAACCTTTGGAATGTTCAGAGACAAAACATATGCCTGAATTCTTTCTAAAGCAGAGGTTTTGTAGAAGTGACAAGAAGAAGCATACCAAGAATCCCTCCAAAGTACAGAGATTTTTATTTAATTGGTCCAAGATATTTTTATTTTTTAGAGACAGAGTCTTGCCTTTGTAGTTCAGGCTGGCTCAGCCTGAGCTCAGCCTTGAATTTACAGCAATCCTCCTGCCTCTGCCTCCCCAGGGCCCGGATTACAGGTGTAAGCCACCACGCCCGGCACTGTGGTATGTGGTTCTGATTGCTGGTGGGCGTGAGTCTCCATACTTGGCATTGTTCTATGTGGATACTGGGATTGAACCTCAGAACCACTGAACTAAATCCCCAGCCTGATAGTTTTAAGAGTTTCCCAGATGGTTCTTATGCATGACCCGGGTTGAGGATCAGCATTTTTCTAGGAGAAGTGGGCCAGCGTGGATTTGAGAATTTGAAGTGTTCGATTCAGCTATTACCTTTTTGTTTCTTTCTCATTTGAAGTTTCCTCTCCCTCATGTGAGAGCAATCCTAAAGTAGCTGCATTACTATACACTCTTGATTAAAACTAATCTCAGAAAACTTGCTTCTCTCTCACTGAATGTGGAGAGAGACAAATTCATTAATAACTACACCTGTTGTCCTACCATCCTGTTTTATTTTCAAAAAATCATACCTGAGCTCTATCAACTTTGCCTTGTACCTACTGAATGAAAACTATGTTCCCTCAATGTCCTATGCCATCCCATTTTTAAAGGAAAGTCTCTGTGTTGATTGAGAAGTACAGTGCAGGCACATAGAACCTGAAGAAAAAGAGCAGGAGATTTGGGGAGATAGTGAAGGAAGTTAGAGGAGACATACTGGATGTCTTCCTAAATGACAGAAGTTAGTGCCAAAGCTGATAGTGAAGAATGTTGTGAAATGCATTAGATATCTGTTAATGAGAAGTAGTAGTTATTCCCAGGACTATCTCATTATCCAAGGTAACATGGAAGTACTAGACTCAGAGCCAAGGTCACAAGCATCTATAATTAATTTTCTCAAGTGCCCAACAAGATTTGGTTATTAATAAAGTAGTCATGAACTAGGTGTGATGGCGTATATCCATGATTCAAGAACTCTGGAGGGCTGACGCAGGAGGATTGAAAATCTGAGTGAATTAAGGAGATTTTTTTCTCAGTATAAAGGCCTTGGGTTCAATATCTAGGGCTGCAAAAATCAATTAATTAATTAAATAGTAACATAAAAGTAGTAATGTATGAATAAGTACTGTTCAGAAAACCAAATAGTAAAGTTAAACCTTATCTCATTTTTTATGCAAAAACAAATAAGACAAAAAATTAATCAAAAATAAATTCAAGAAAGATAGAAATTTTAAAAAATTAAATAAAAAAATTAAAACATTATGGGGCTCACCTATAATACCAGCAGTTGGGAAGCTGAGTCAGAAAGATCATATAGAAAAAAAGAGAAGAAAGATCATGAGTTCAAGCCTGTGCTACAGACATAGCAAGTTCAAGAGTGGCCTGTACTCCATAGCCAAATAAACAAAGACAACAAAAACAGAAAACCTAAACACTACCGGAGAAAGATTGATAAAGACATCCATCTGATTTTATTTTCATGATAAAAAAAGGGGGACCATAAAAGGCCAGCCATGGTGGTTCACACCTATAATCCAGGCCCTCAGGAGGCTGAGGCAGGAGGATGGCTTAGAGTTCAAGGCCAGCCTGAAGTGCCAAGGCAAGACTCTGTCTTGAAAACAAAAAAAGGCCATAAAAAAAATGAATGACACATTGAAACAAGGCTGTTATATTTGCAATGCATTCACACGTAAAGAACATTTCCCCAATATTTTTAGAGCTGTGGTAAACTGATGAGATTCAACAATTCAGTAGAAAAACAGGCATCAACATCAAAGCATAGAAGCAGAAAGAAAAACTGAGTAGATCACATTCTATTTTATGGAATAAAATGTTTCCTAATTCTACAGTTGAAAATAAAGGCAAGGAGGCTGGAGGTGTAGCTCAGGGTAGAAGATGGGCTCAGAATGAGCAGGATCAGGGTTCAGTCTCTAGTATCACACACACACTAACACACACCGTTTCTTAGATGTATGGATACTTCACCTACAAGAAAAAAAGTGCAAGTTAAAATTATGATAGGTAAGTTTATAATAGGCAAAGAGAAAAGAAATAGTCATACTTCCTGTGAGAATGTATAAGTGATAGAGAATATGTGTTGGGGAACAATTCTATGGAAAAAAAGCTAATTTTGCTCCTAAGAATTCATCCTATATTTATAGGTGCAAAATAATATATGTACAGGATAGTAAATACTTGTTTGTGCAGCAAAAGATTGGCAATAACCTTTACTAATCATTAGGGGGATACAGGTTGCTTTGTTAGAATAAATTATGCTCCCTGCACACAATAGAAAGTTATATAGCTATTAAAAGAATGAGACAGGTCTCTATGTGCTGATATATAATCATCTCTAAGATACACAATTAGGCGATGAAAGGTAGGTGCAAAAAAGAACATCGAGAAGAGAAACTCCCATTCAGAACAAGACTGCAGGGGCTGGGGATTTAGCTCAGTAGTTCCAGTGCCTGCCTTGCAACTTCAGGGTCCTGAGTTCAATCCCCAGTAACCACATACAACAATGTGGGATGTGGTGACTTACACCCACCAGCAATCAGTACCACATACCACAATGCTGGGCATGGTGGCTCACGTCTGGCATTTTTGACAGGTGAAAGAAAAATCCACTTTAGTTAAAATTAAAATAATAAGACTATAGAAATCTTTACTATCCACTATATGGAGTCTCTAAAGAAATAAAATCGAAAGACAAAACAAACTCTCCTGATAGTACATGCCTATAATTCTAGCTGGAGAGGAGGCTGTAGGGGGCCACTAGTTAAAGGCCAACTTGGGTAATACAGCAAAACTCTACCTCAAAATAAATTTAAAAGGGCTGGAGGTCCAGCTCAGTGGTACTGCTTTCACTGTCCAGCAACACACGCACATGTGCATGGGAACACGCACGCACGCACACACACACACACACACACACACTATAAATACAGAAATGAAATGACACATGGGTATATAAAAGAACTATTTATAAATATCTGTAATGAGAGATCTAGCCATTGAAATAATTCAATAGATGGTCTTATGTCTAGATTTCCCGGAGTGGAAGATTGAGCTGATTCATGAGAAGATAGCAGGGCAGTACTTCTTCATACTGAAAGGACACATTCCAAGAGCTTGGGGATGCTATGGATGTCACTGAACCCTATATGGATTCTGTATTTTCCCCTGCATACATGTCTATGATAAAGTTCAATTTATGAATTAAGCAGAGTAATAGATTAACAGCTAATACTAAGATAAAATCATACTCTGTTTCCTGAAATGTAGCTGGAAATTAATCAACCTTGAAAACTAGAAGTCAAAATGCCAGCCCCAATTGGCTATTCTTCCTTTACCTGCCTTACAGAATAGCCAACAAGCAGAACAGTGATGGCAAGAAGGCTGAGGCAGGAGGATTGCCAGTTTGAGGCTAGTTTGAGCAACTGATTGGAGCTGGTATTTTTGATGTATAGTTTTCAAAAATGATTAGTTTCCAGCTAGGTCTTATTTTCAGAGGAAGAGGGTATAAGCATATTATAATAAAAATTTATTTAAAACTTATGAATTTTTCACTTTTAGAATTTCCTGTTTAATATTTTTCAATCGTTAGCCATAGGTAATGGAAACCACTGAAAGAGAAACCACAGGGCTGGGGATTTAGCTCAGTGGTTCTGGTGCCTGTCTTGCAAGTGCATGGGCGAGGTTCGATCCCTGGTAACTACATACAACAATGCTGGGCATGGTGGCTCATGCTTGTAATCTCAGCACTTGGGAGGCAGAGACAGGAGGATTGCTGACTTCGAGGCTGAGTTCAGGATCAGCCTGAACCACAAAGCGAGACTTTGTCTAAAAAAAATTAAAAAAAAAAAAGAGAGAGAGAGAGAGAGGAAAGGAAGGAAAGGAAAAGAAAACAGAATCTTCTAGGTTTGGAGGTCAGGAATCATTGAAAATCTAAGCATTGAGGAGAGTATGATACATTTAGGATTACCTTATAGTGAAGCTATAGAACATCAGGATAATGAGGTAGTCTTAAAAACAAAAACTTTTTAGCATGCAAATGTTAGAGTAATGTGTCCCACCATGTACTCATTACCAGCTTCAACAATGATCAACTTATAACTCATGTTATTTCATCAAAGACCACCACTACGCCTGCTCCTCCTTCCACCCCTCCCCGGAGCACTTTAAAATAATTATCAGGGCAGAAATAAAATGGTAGGGTGATGATCAGCAGTAAAATTCAGTCTCTCCAAGATCTAGAATCAAGACACTGGAAAATAATGTGTGGATGGGAAAAAGAGAAGTAGGCTACTCTCAATCAGAAAGAAAGTGTAGAAGCTACGGAGAAGTAAAGATACTCCACAACAGGGACCCTCAGCAGGGCACATATGTTGTACTTTGTTGCTAGAAGTGTGGGCTGGGGAAGCCTTGGGAGCAATATTTCAGGACCCTACAGACCCGAATGCATTCAGAAAGGCCTACAAGGGACAGAAACCAAACTACAAAGTATCATCTTCTCCTCCACCGTGAGTTGAGAGGCTGTAAAGAGATTGATTTCTTACTACTTTGTAATTTTTTGCTGGGAATGTGTTCACATACTGTGATTACTTTTTTTCTTTTTTTAAGGTTTTTTTGAGACAGGGTCTCGCTTTGTGGTTCAGGCTGGCCTTGAGCTCAGCCTCAAACTCACATCACAGCAATCCTCCTGCCTCTGCCTCCCGACTGCTGGGATTACAGGCGTGAGCCACCACGCCTGGCACTGTGGTATGTGGTACTGGTTGCTGCTGAGGTGAGTCTCCATGCCCAGTATTGTATGTGGTTACCAGGGATTGAACCCGGGTCCTTGCGCTTGCAAGACAGGCACCAGAGGGCCGGGGAGTTAGCTCAGTGGTTCCGGCACTTGTCTTGCAAGCGCAAGGACCCGGGTTGGATTCCCCGGTAATCACATAACAATACTGGGTGTGGAGACCCACAGCCAGCAGCAACCA
>PVIR01004443.1:0-79031 GCA_004026965.1 Petromus typicus | reverse complement strand
TAGCTCTGCTACTGCCCAGGCCTGAGCAGGTGACTTCTCAGAGAAGTGGGAGAACATGAGCATCGACTCTATGGCTGGAGGGGGCTCAACAGACCCAGGCTTGAGAGGGACACATCAGCACTAGACCGCCACGGTCAGAGACGGGTGCCGGGAATGGACCGGTCTCCTCAGCCACGGCAGCCACAGAGGGGCACGTGTCAGATCTGTTTCTTCATGTGTAAAATGGAGCCCTTCTGTGTCAGTCAGCTTTCTGCTGCTGAGACAAAATACCTGCAATAAATCAGCTTGGAGGAAGGAAAAGGTTTGTACGGCTCACAGTGTCAGCCGTCTCAGTCTGGTCCCTGGGCCCCAGTGCCCCGGGCCTGGCACAGCACAGAACGTCACGGCAGGAGCGTGTGGTGAAGGCAACACCTCCGCTCGGTGGCCGGGAGCAGAGGGGCCGGGCTCCGCTGTTGCCCCTGAGCCGCACACCTCACGCCTAACTTCCTCCCACCAGGCTCCGTGTCCCCTCAGCACACAGGCTGATGGCCAAGTCTCAGCAAACGGGCTTCTGCGTGTCGTCCCAGAGCCCCAGCACAGCGTCTTCCCCACCCTGACGGCCTGTGTGCGAGGGCTGGACTCAGCAGAACTGCCACACCACGAAGGAAGAGCAGAGTGCAGTCGCTCCGGGGGAGGCGTCAACTTGAGCAGCAGCCCCCGCACAGGTCAGTGAGTCTGAGTACGTCTGCGGGTGACAGACATGGAGGCTGCAGACCAAGGGGGACCCACCAACCAACAGGCTTGTAGCCTGCACGGAGTCAGTGGGGCGGAGAAAGTCGCCCTCCCTTAGGAAGACTCCAGCCTCCGCCACCGCCTGCGGGCTGGGTCCCCGGTTCCCTCAGCCCCTCTGCACAGGCTCATGTGACGCAGACTCCAGCAGGGCCTCTGAGCTCGGGCCGCTGCTGGGCCCTCCAGCTCTCCAGCACACAGACGGCCACTCCTCCGCTTCTTACCCTGTGAGCCCACCTAACAAATCCGCCATGTAAGGAGACGTGTATCTTATACCGACTCTGTTCCCTGTGAACCCTAACTTATCCCCAAGCAAAGTGCCCGGGGCGGAGGACGCCGGAACCACAAGCGTCACCTCCTTGACGCCGGGGCTCTTTCTCCTGCCCCAGCCCCCCTGGCAGGTCCTCCCTCCTCCTTCCCTTCCCAGCTCCACAGCCGAGGTGTCCTCGGGGGTTGTCTCTGCTTCAGCCGGGTGCTGAGGCCCAGCCCCGGCTCAAACTTACCCCTGCCGCTTAGCACCCGCTTGACCGTGGGCAGGACGGCCTCAGTGTCCCTGCTGCAGCAGGGCCGGAGAACAGAGGAAAGCTCCCAGGTTTGGAAACCAGAGGGGCCGGGCATGTTGGTAGAACAGAAACCAGTCTTTGCTGTCATCATCAATGTACAGTATTAGTGCCATGGCCACCCAGGCTTCACATCTGGTTTTGTACCCTAACATGATTCCTTTAAACACAGAACTGTCCACGTAAAACCATATATTTCACCACTGATAAATCAGATGAGTGAAATTACAAGTGGTCCTGCAGACTCACAAGTTCTGTGTCCACAGATTCAACTATGGATGGAAATATTTGAGGGGAAAAAAAAACTATACACTGACTGTATCTGAACTTTTTCATTCTTGTCACTATTCCCTTAACAATACAGTATAACGGCTATTTATATAACAGCTACACTGCTTTGGTGTTATAAGTAACCTAGGTGACGTAAGTCTATACTTTATGTAAAGTGTGTCAGAGCATATGGTGTAAAGTGTACACATATGTTATGTGCAAACACTCCGCTCTTTTACATAAGGAGCCTCCGATCTGTGGGTTTTGATTGGGGAGACTCCTGGGCACCAAGGACCTGGTGCACCTGGATATATCTTTATAAAAATGAAATATGGGGCCGGGGAGTTAGCTCAGTGGTTCCGGCGCCTGTCTTACAAGCCCAAGGACCCGGGTTCGATTCCCGGCAACCACAAACCATACTGGGTGTGGAGACTCACGCCCAGTAGCAATCAGCACCACATGCCAGGCATGGTGGCTCACGCCTGTAATCCCAGCACTCAGGAGGCAGAGACAGGAGGATTGCTGTGATGTGAGTTGGAGGCTGAGCTCAGGGCCAGCCTGAACCACAAAGCAAGACCCTGTCTCAAAAAACCTAAATAAAAACACAAAGAAATATGACCGCTGTAGTCCAGCCCCTGAATGTCCCTCAGAAGTCTGTGCACCAAAGGCTCGGCCCCAGCCCACTGCTCTAGGAGAGCCGAAGCCTAGTGGGCAGACGACAAGGGCACAGTGGGGCCCACCCTCCCTCTTCCTCCCCTCCTCTCCCTCCCCCTCCCTCCCACTGCTCCTGTGCCATGATGTGCTGCTCACTGAGCCCAGCCGGTCCTTCACTGTGCTTCCTCCCCTGGGAGCCAAAATACACCTCCCTCCTCGTCCGCTCTTAGCTCATGTACTCGTTAAGGCAACAGAAAGCCAACGCGCGGCAGAACGGTGTTACAAATCGCCACACGCCCCATCACAGGCAGCGTGGCTCGGCAAGGGCCGCGCGACAGGCCTGCAGGGTGAGCGTCGTCGAAGCCTGTGTCTCCCCGCACCTTCTCCGGACGTGCCGGCCGACCCTGCGCCGCTCGCGTGCGAACCCTGGAGCTGCACACTAGCTCCTTACACCAACCTACGGCAGAAACTTAAATTACGGTTTACTCTAACAGTCTCTCACCACGGAAAAACTGTCTCTAATTATCAGAGATGAAAGCTGGTCACCATGCGAGGTTAACACGACGCTGTGAGAGAGTGGCAGGCGACACTGCTCAGATACCCAATTACCTGGAAAGATAATCTTGAATAATTGGAATTAGAGCAACTAAAGCAATTATTAGATGCTGTGATCTCGGAAGCCGTCCTCCACCAGGCTGAGGGATGTAATGAGAGCCCATAATCAGGGGCATCCGGAGCTGCAGAGGAGGCAGCAGCAGGGCCAGCCCCTCAGAGCGGAGCAGGTGGGAGGGCGCAGGTGCCGAAAAGCTCGGAGCGGCTGGTAAGGACGGAAGGCAGGTCCCTCGCCACCTCAGTGGCCTGGAGGCCACGCGGACTCGGACCTCGTGTGCAGCGCCGCCTTGAGCAAGACTCTGAACACCTCTCGGCTCTCCCTCCCTTTCGTCTCTCTGGCAGTCAGTGACCATCTCTGGGCACCTGCTGCCACCCATCCTCCGGGACAACGTCTCACCGTTGCCACAGGCTCTTCATTCTCCGGAGCCCCTTTGCACAAGGAGAAATAGGCCTCCTCCAAGAGCCTCCCTCAGTGATACTGGCTTTGCATCTTAAATGTCCCCCAAATGCCGTCTTTAAAAGCTTGGTCACTGGACTGGAGCACCACTGGAAAGAGGAAAACTTTTAGGAGGTGGAGCCTAGTGAGAGGAAGTGAGGGCGTTGGGGCGTGGCCAAGTGGGCGGAAGTGAGGTCATTGGGTGTGGCTTGAAGGGGATAGTGGGACTCCGCCTCTCTCTCTGCTGCCCAGCTCCATGATGTGAACAGCTTCATACCATGACGGGTTTCATACCACCATACTGCTCACTTGCACCGGAGCCACAGCAGCAGCCAAATTGCCACAGACCGAAACCCTTCACATCATACGCCAAAAGAAACCTTCCCTCCTGTAAATTCTTTATCTCAGGTATTCTGTCACAGTGATAGCCAATCCACAGAGTGCTCCAAACAGCCCCTCCCAGTGCCTCGGAACAGACAGCCCCCTGCCATCCTTAGCCTGGCTCTCTGTCCCCATCTCTCTTCCAAACAGAGGGCTCCTCAAGTCCAGGGCCTGAGGGGATTCTCTTTATTGACCAATCTCCAGCACACAGGCTGGTACCAAGGTACACGTCCTGCCTCCAGGAAGTGGATGGCAATAGGTTAGCTGGAAATGCTGTGAGTCTTTTTTCTTTCTGCTTTACTGGGCATCAAACTCAGAACCTTTACACGGAGCTAAATTTTTTATTTAGAGAAAGGAGCACCTAAGTCCTAAGTTGCCAGGCTGGGCTTGAACTTGCAACCCTCCTGCCTCAGCCTCCCAGAGTGCTAGGATTTGAAATGTGTACCTCAAAGTCCAGCACAAGTCTTTTGAGAATGGCCAGAAAATAATGTCCAGAGGAAGATCCTGCAGGTGGGTCTGGGCCTTTCAGACCCTGTCCCAAGGCTCACAGGGAGTGAGAAGAAGGTGTGAGGTGACCACATGGGCTCAAGACACTGGCCATCCGTCATGCCCCGGCTACCGCTGGCCTTTGATCCCTGCAAAACTCCAAAGTCAATCTATATTTAATTCTTTGTCTAGCTCTTGGGCTTTGAGTTTTTTGACACAGGGTCTTGCTAAGGTGAACCTAGACTTTTATTCTCCTGCCTCAGCCTCCCAAGAGGGCAGACGTGGCAGAGGAGGCCACCAGTGCTGGCTGTGGCCCACGTAGCTGGGAAAGTAAATTCCTCTTTTCCTTCCCTGCTGCATGTGTTCTGATCTCTGGTCTATGTGCATTTCAGTTCTGCAGCATAAATCAATAAAATGCATTAAACAAACTTAAGTGAGCATCGGAAATGTAAATCGATTTTAGTACAAAACAGAGAGGTTGCAGGAACCAAGAGGCAGCTATAGGAACTAAAGCGAGCAGAGACTTGCTACAGGCTCGTGTGGGGGCAGCGGGGTCTCCCACGCTGCCGCCTATCCCTGAGATGTTAGACAGACGAGACTGAGTGGCTCTGGGGTTACGTCACAGAAACTGCCGGCCGGGACTGAGAACAGGGAGCAGGAAATGGGGGTGATGTAACAGCTCACCCAGGCTGTCGGATGAAAACTTGCTTCCAAGGCTCCATCTGGGTTCCCTGGACCGCCCAGGGTCTCTCTCATGGCCCCTGCTCATTCTCCTTCCTTTATTCATTCAACAAACCTCTACTAAATCCTTACTCTGTGTCAGCCTGGAATGTGGAGCCAAGACAGGGTTCCTGCCCCAGAGAAGGTCAGCCAGGTGGAGAGGCTCCCCTCTTACCCTTACCTAGTGCTAACAGGCGCGCACAGTGCTGGCAGGTACGTCCCGCCGGAAGGGACGGCTTTCTGAAACAAGTCATGTGTACTATGGGCTTTGAGAGAGGGAGGAAGAGTTTACATATAAAGATCAGAGCAAAACTCGGTGAAATTGAAACAAAAACAAAGAATTAATGACAAGTTGGTTCTTTGAAAGAAAAATCAGCAAACTGTTAGCCCATCTAACCAAAAAATAAAAGTAAAAACCAGAAAAGACCTAAATGAATGAAATTAGAAATGGAAAGGTGCAATCACAACAGACCCTGCTTAAATCAGGAAGATCATTCACAAGCACGTCACAAACAGTGACCACAGAACCCACAGAAATGGCCCGGTGGCTCAGTGTGTCTGAACCACCAACACGGAGCCCGGCAGATTCATAAACCCTAGAGAATCAGATAACAGCTGATGAAATCACAGCAGTAATTAAACCCCTTCCAAGTAAGAAATCCCGGGTCCAGATGGATTCACCGCTGAGCTGAACACAAGCATCAGGGAGGATCCAACACCGGTTCTCCCCTCGGACTCTTTAGTTAACATCAGGAGAGGAGCGCTCTCAAAGTCACTTTGGGAAGCCACTGATTCCCTGATTCCCAGACCAGACAAGACTGAACCGAAAAAGAGACCAGTCCCATCTCTTCAATAAATAGAGATGCAAAGATCCTTAACACAATACTGGCAAACAGGACACGACAAATCATCAAAAAGATCAGACATCATGACCACGTCAGCTTCATCTTAGGGACATAAGGCTGGTTCCACACAGGCAGATCAATAAATGTAGCACATCAGGTAAAGAGAAACAGGACGGTGAGCACATGACCATCCCACCAGGTGCAGAAAAAGCCTCTGACAAAATCCAGCATCCATTCGTGATTAAAAACCCTGAAGAAAATGGTATAAAAGGCTCTTACCAAAATCTAATAAAAGCCATTTATGGCAAGCCTACTGCTGGCATCATTTTAGATGGAGAAAAACTGCAAGCTTTCCCTCTAACGTCAGGAGCAAGACAAGATATCCACCTCCACTATCACCACCCCTGTCCAGCAGTACTTGAAACATTAGCATGAGCAATTAGGCAAGAAAAACAAAATAAGAAAACCAGACAATTCCACCAACAGACCCTAGAATTAATAACCAAATTCAGCAGGGTAGCAAATGCAAAATTAACACACAAAAATCAGTAGCATTTTTATACACCAATAATGAATCCACTGAGAGAGATCCTGATAAATAACATTCCCAGTAGCACCTAAAAAATTAGATACTCAGGGATTAACCTAACTAAGGAAGTGAAAAACCTTCACAATAAAAACCTCAGTACTTTGGAAATGAATATGGAATAGAACATAAGAAAATGGAAGGATATCTCCTGTTTCTGCATAGACAGAACCAAAATAGCCAAAATGGCCACACTTCTAAAATTAATATAATATCTCAATTCAAATATCAACAACATTCTTCATGAAACAGAAAAAACAATCCTAAAATGTATATTAAACCAGAAGAGGCTCCGAACAGCAAAAGCAATTTGAGAGCAAAAGTGGGCAGCATCACATACTGGACCTGGGGTTGTATTATAAAGCTGCAGTGATTGAAACAACAAAACACCAGCATGTAACTGGTACAAAACAGACAAGGATCAGTGGGACAGAACAGACGACGCAGAAACAGTCCGAAGCAAACCGGTGACCTGTGAGCCGGGGGCCAAATGCACACCCTGCAGGACAGACGGCTTCTTTAATAAATGGTGCTGTTGCGTGCGGAAGAGCGAATCCAGGCTCACCTCTCTCACTGTGTATGAAACGAAAGTCAAATGGATCGAAGAACTAATGTTAAAACACAAACGGGTAAAACTCTTGGAAAGTCACAGATGTGGGCCGGGGACTTAGCTCAGTGGTTCCGGCGCCTGTTTTGAAAGCGCAAGGGCCCGGGTTCGATCCCTGGTAACCACACACAATGCTGGGTGTAAAGACTCACACCCAGCAGCAACCAGTACCACACACCACAGTGCGGGATGTGGTGACTCACGCCTGTCATCCCAGCACTCGGGAGGCAGAGGCAGGAGGATTGCTGTGATGTGTTTGAGGCTGAGCTCAGGGCCAGCCTCAACTACAAAGCGAGATCCTGTCTCAAAAAAAAGAAAAAAAAAAGTCACAGACGTAAGCAGAACTCAAACTGCATGGGAAACAGTACTGAGAATCAACACATGGGATCATATCAAATTAAAACCTTCTGTACAGCAGAAGAATCAATCAACAGAGTGAAAAACAATCTACAGAATGAGAAAAAATTCTACCATCTATTCCTCAGGCAGAGAACTAATATCTAGAAAATGTAAGTAACTAAAAAAAATTGGATCCTCCACAAAAGACCCAATCAAAAAAATGGACAAGTGAAATGCAGGGTCACTTTACAGAAGAAAAGGTATAAATGGACACTATATACACGAAGAAATGCTCAGCAGCACTGGCCATTCTGTCAACGCAAATAAAAACAACACCTTACCCCAGAAAGAATGGCCAGCAGAGATGGAAGCAGAGGAAGAAGGTAGGTTGGGGTCCAAGAAACCCCACATACCATCGGGACATGCCCACGGCAGACTTCAGCCAGTGCCTGCATGTGGTGCTCATGGCTACCACCTCACCACCTGGGAGGCTGAGGCAGGAGGATCACAAGTTTAAGCCTAACCCAGGCAATTTAGCAAGACTCTGTCTCAAAGTAAAATATAACAAAAGGGTTGGGTAGGTAGCTAGTACAAAGACTCTAGGTTCATCCCAGTACCCACTCCAAAACCCCTGAACAACTTGGAACAAATCTTCCCAGGGGCTGTCAACATGGGGGTAGGGAAGCCCTCACATCACAGTGGACTCGCCAAGGACTTGAGTGAGTGAGCTCGGCTCTAGCAGGAGCCAGGGAAAGAATCTTCACCCTCCCCAGCAGTGTGGATGCTCTGTTCCAAGCTTGGAGCCGGTTTGCCAGGCCTGGCGACTGCTTGCAGGCCAGGGCGCACGCCTCACTCCTCTTTGCACCCCCATTGCCAGCCTTGATTTTGCCATGTAGCAAGTGGGACACTTCCTGCCCGTCTGAGTTGGACGTAGCCACAGGACCTGCTCTGGCTGACAGATGCTAGACGCTGGAGCCACAAGTTTCCCGTGCACTTGGGCGCCAGCCTCCTGCCTCACATCTCTGGCACTGCCACGAGAAGAGCCCCACCAGGAGCTGCTGTTCCTCCACCTGGCCCAGAACGCACTGCAGGGAGCAACTCTGTGTTCTGGAATCAAGCCAGACTACAGCAGTGAGCGCCAAGAAAAGCCACAGGCACAAGCACAAATCAGTAATATCTGCTGGAACAGGACAGCTCATTACACAGCACGATCATGGCTGTCGCTGACCAGTACACCATCCAGCCACAAGGCCTCGGCAGGAGACTCTCGTCCCTGTGAATAAGCGGCCAAGATTCTGAGACTCAGGGAGGCTGGAGCAGGAAATGGGGAAGTTGCAGATCCAGCTCACAGGGGCGGCCTCACTGCTCACCTGCACTGCGCCTCCCTCTTCAGAAGTCACCTGGGCATCAGTGGGCGGCTGCAGACCTTTGTCAGAGCACTGGGTACACGGCATGGCCAGTGCTGCTGTGAGCAGGGGCCTCGGGACTCGGGGGGATAGGAGACCTCTGCTGTTCTGGGGGGACCCTGAGCTTGTGAGGAGAGACGTGTGCAAGCCACAATCACTTCTCTGCATACAGGACGCTCTGGGTGTAAGGGGACCTCAGCCAGCTGTCCAGCTGCAGAGTTAGTTACATAAATTATCTCTGTGGGAGGAATTTTGTATTATTGTTCCAAAAAATGAAGGCAGAACTTAGGATGTAGCTTGGTGGTGGAACATGTGCTTTGCATGTATACACACACACACACACACACACACACACACACACAAATAACATGGAAGAAAGTTCTATGTACTGATAGGAAGCACACCCATAATTTCATCTATATGATATATACACATGTGTACACATATATGTTATATGTGTGCACCTATATAGGTTTTTATAAGCACTGATAAACTAAACCATTAACAGAATATCTAAAGTAAGACTGTAAGAATCTCTAGTTACACACGTAGAGGTGGTTAAAATTTCTCTAGCGAGTCATGTGTAACTATGAAAGTGCTATAGGCAGAACTCTGAAAAACGGCATCCCGGGAGCAGGAGCGGCAGGGGCCAGCATAGCTTGGCGGACGCAATGCCCAGCAGGAGCTGGAGTGTGGTGAGGGAAAGGAGGCGGCAGATGAGCCTGGTACAGGCCCACGTGGCAGGGACCTTCTAGGCCAACAATGCATGGCTGCACCTGGGAGAAACAAGCGCTGCAGAGGGTTTTACACAAAGTCTCTGACAATATGATTTATGCTTTAGAAATCCTTCTATCAAAAGAATCTGGGGGCAAAAATGGAAGGAAGCATGTGGCTAAGAGGTTGTGGCAGGAGCCAGAGCAGGCTGGGCGGGCACAGCACAAAGACAGTCTCTGTGCGGCACACGGGTCCGGGAGGTTTGGGCCGAGGCCGCACGGGGAGCCTTCTGTCGTATCTCTTGGCCCCGGCTTCTTAGCAGAAGAGCTCAGGTGCGAATCCCAGCCCCTCCTATCCGGCCACGTGCCCCAGTTCCCTCATCTGTGAGACAGGTGACACAGGGGTGTCGAAGGAGACAGCACTCCGCACCGGTGAGCACCAGGTGAAGGGTCGTCTGGCAGATGAGGGCGCCAGGAAGGGAGTCACAGAGTGGAGCAGCTGCCCTGGCCCCGCGTGGGTGGCCCTGAGCAGGCTGCCCGTGTCCCTGCCCCAGTCTGTGGGCCCAGAGCCCGTGCGCACTGCAGTCTCGGGTGCACGTGGGCACCCCACCGAGCAGACCGGCCACCGAGGGGGCACTGAGGCACTTGACAGGCTGCACGTCCATGAACAGCCTCCTGTGACTCAGTGTGCCCGCGAGCCACTCAGCCGCCTCGTAAATGCTTTATCTACACTGCCAGGAGGTTCTCCAGCGGCTGCCAGGCCCTAAAAGTGAAATCGCAAGGCCATTAAAGCCAGAAGACGCATGTTCCCTGGGCTCCAGGGCCATAAAGGGTGGGGAGGTCTGAGCGCCTGTCTGCCACTGTGACCGACACACACAAGCCTGCACCAGGCAGACACGTGGGCAGGTGAGGTGCCCACATTCCCCTGTGTGGGGTGCACACCCTGTTCACGTGTGTGCCGCTGGTCTCTACCCTCAGGGGCGGCCACGTGAGCACCACGCAGGACACAGCCACCTCCAGCAGAGGGCACAGAGGGGCGGCACCTGCAGCCTGCCCTCTGCAGGTGGTAAGAGTGTCCCTCAGGTCCCAACACCACCTGGCGGGAGTTCTCCAAGAAGACGTCACCTGTGGGCAGGGAGGCTGCAGCCCCCACGATGCACAGCCCTGGTCCTCTCTGCCTCTGCCAGCTCCCCAGGAGGAGCCACAGCCCAGGCACACCTCCGCACATGGCTAGGGTGCTGTGTGTCATGACCCAGGAAGCTGAGCGGCCTAACACCCAGCACCCCGCATGGGGACAGATCCTGTGGCTGGTGTCTGCCCCGGTTTCCTCTGCCCCGACTCCGGGCCCTGTGAAGAGGCCACACCCCTGCCTCGCAGTGGCCCTATCTGCGGTCAGGGGACAGGCAGCTGGGGACATGACCACCCTCCCCGGTGTCTCGTGGCAGGTCACCCTACAGAATTCACCCATCTTGTATAATCTAAAATGCCGACCGAAGTGGGAGTGGCGTCGCCCAAGTCGTGACCATGTTTCCCAGCTCCTGGGAGCTGAGTGTGGCCACAGGAGAAGTTCTGGCTAAGGAGACAAATGCGGTGAGGGAGGCGAACTTGGGAAGCTCACACTTCTGCGCAGCCTTTGCCCTTCTCTCATCGTACTGCTCGGAATGCAATGTGATGTCTGGTAGCCTAGCCACCGTTCTAGACCTCGAAGACAAAGGCCATCGGATGAAGGAGTCGGGGAGCCGGGCCTCCTGGAGGTACCTGCTTTCAAACTGTTATCAACAGATGGATAACTTCCGCCACCGAGGCCAGCTCCGAGCAGCGTCACTCCCAGCTAACCCGAATCCCAATTGCTGCCTCCACTGAGCTGAGGGATCGCTCAGTGACAGTCTCGCACCGCTCTGAGCACCACGTGGTGCTGGGCTGAGGGCAGCAGCGACCTGGGAGTGTCCCTGGGGCGGAGGGCAGGTGCTACCCACCCCAGGGACTCCGCACCAGGAGGGACTCTGGCATGGGCAGGCCCAGGGCTGGGGGGCCACGGGGTCCCGGCGGGTTCCCGCGCAGCCACACTCACCTTTCTCTGATGCTGGGGCCAGGTCAATGAAGCTGCGGCATTTTTCACCTTTGGAAAGAAAAAAGCAGATTTCAGAATGCGAGGCAGAGGGCTTCGGGCTCTGTCTGTCCCTCCCCGGGGACCTCCAGAGAGCCAGTGTCTCTAGCCCAAAATTGGGGTGGCTTTAACCACCCCCTCCTGCCAGCAGCCAGTGCGGGGATGTGGGGGCAGGTAGCAGCCGCAGCCCTGCCCTCCAGCCGGTCCAGTCCAGGCCAGGCTCCACCACCCGCCCTGCAGCCTCCGGCCTGCCGAGCTTCGAGCCCAGCCTGCCCTCCCATCACCAGGTCTGTGCTTGGTCTCCCCAGCGCCTCCTCCAGGACTACACGAGAAGAAAGTGCCACCCTGTGACGCAGGTCGCCCTCCCACGGCTCTCCTGGGCAGGAATACAGCTGCTTCCCATCTGGAGGGCCTCCCTGTGGGACACACCCCCCCAGGAGCCCTAGGAACCCCGGCCTTCCTCTCCCGGGTATGTCAGCCACTGCTGCAGGCCGCCTTGGCCTGTGAGATGCGTGTGTGTCTTTGGCACTAGGGACTGAGCTACATCCCCAACTCTGCTTTTGTTTGGAGACAAGGCCTCATGAAGTCATTAAATTATCCAGGCTGGACTTGAACTTGGGGTCTTCCTGTCTCAGCCTTGTGTGGACGGACGTTTACTACTGTCTGGTTTTGCCCACAAGCTGCAGCCCTGTCCGGTGGGGCCTGCGTCCTCACACCTGCCCCTCCAGCTCCCCAAGGTCCCGGCCGGGAACCTGGAGTCCTGGCACACACACCCCCCGCCCACCTCCACCTCCCCCCACCCCTGCCCCAGGTCTTTCTTGCACACCCTGGCGAAAGTGGGGCTAGTTTCCGGAATGGCAGACCCACACCTCACCCGGGCCGTGGCACCCTCGGGCGGCAGTGCCCGGCCTACCTGGAACCAGGCCTGAGCTGCCCAAGAGCCCCGACGGGCAGGAGCCTGACCGACCGTACAGTGTGAGCAGCTCGCAGACCCACTCAGGGCGGACACAGGGGCGACTCGTGTGGGGTGACGGCCACTGGCTTGAAGATGTCACACCACACCCCAAAATGGGCTGGCGTCTGTGGGCGCGGAGCCCTGTGAGGGGCTGCGGAGGGAGAACAGGCCCCGCCCGCCAGCCCCGCCCCACTAAACCGAGAGGCCAGGGAGGAGGGGCTGGAGAGCTGCCCGCGCCTCCGCGGCCTGGGGGCGCCCGCCCTGCAGTCCAGACCTGCGGAACGGGGACCCGCTCCTCCATCCACTGGGACCCTGGCGCACAGCGGCTCAGCCCTGCCCGCCCACAGCTAGACATAGGGAAGGGTTAGGAGGAGGAAAGCAGTTCTGTGCAAACCTTTCTTTAATTTCTCAAAAGCTTCAGGGAGGTGAATCGAAGGAGCAGGTGCAGAGCAGCACAGCAGACGAGGGGGAGGGGGGTGCTTTTGCCCATGTAGACACCCGCCTATAGAAAACCGGAAATTAACATGGGGCAGCTGGCCACGCTAGTCATCCTAGCTACCTAGGAGGCTGAGGCAAGAGACTCACAAGGTCAGGCCCAGCCTGGGCAGTTTCGCAAGATGCTATCTCCAAATTCAAAATACACACTGGGAGGCTGAGGCAGGCGGGTCACAAGATCAAGCCGAACCTGGGCAGATTCTGTCTCAGGGTTCTGGGTTCAATCCAGACAGAGAGAGGGAGAGAAGGGGAGGAGAAGAGGTGGGAGAGGAGAAAGGGAAGGAAAGGAGAGGGAGAGAGGGAGGGAGGGAGGGAGGAAGACAGTAAAGAAAGATGGAAGGGAAGGAGGGAGAGAAGGAAGAAACCCCAGGATCTGAGGAAAAACGAAAGAGCAGGAAGAAAAAAGGCTAGAAGTATAGTTCAATACAAACAAAAATTCAAATTTATTTTATAACCACACTAGTCGGTGAATATGTTAAGAATTAAATATTTTCTTCATTTAAACATAATTTTTTCCCTCTTCCAATTTTAAAAGAAGTTAAACCTCTGTGTGCCGTGGAGCGCGTGGCCCGCTCCGCCGCCCGGCCTGAGGCTCGCGGACCCCACCTCCTCCACGGTCCTGCTCCCGCACACACGGCTCCGTGGGATTATTTAAGATTTATGCGCGAAGCCTTTGCTCTTTCTCTTCTTTAACAGTTTGCTGGAGACGTAATTCACATGTCATGTCATTAATCTACGTAAAATATGGGATTCTGTGACTTTAGAGCATTCCTACTGTATTCCCCAGGTGGGGTGGCCATACTCACAATCGGTTCTAGATCATTTTATCACCCTCAGGAGAAGCCCTAGGCCTCTGTGCCTCAGTGCTCACCCCTCCAGCCCTGCCAGCCCTCGGCTACAGCTCATCTCTTTTCTGCATCTATGGATTGGTCTAGTCCGGCCCTTTCAGGAAGCGGAATCATGTGCCCCGGGGTCTTCGGAGACGGGCTTCCGGCTCGGCACGCTGTGCCCGGGACTGCCCACGAGGGACCTGCACAGCGCTGCATTTCACTTGTCCCATCCCTCCCTCCGCTGTGATTTTGGTTTTCGCAGCTTCTGTTACTTGTGCTCAACAGGGATCTGAAAATACTAAGTGGGATATTATAGGAATGAAAAACATTCAGGAGTTTTGGACTGGTCATCAGAGTAGCAGGGGAAATCCAGGACAGAAGCCGTCCCGCCTGTGTATGACGCTGCCTGGCCGAGACTCGCTGAGCCACCATCGCGGCTGCCGGGCCAGCCCTCCCAGGGTCCCGGGGCTCGTGTTCAGGAGCCCTTACTTCACTACATAATGGCCCCACGAACAGTGTCAAAGAAGTGCACAACTCACAGACAGATGAGCTCTGGGCAGACAGAGGAAGAGCCTGGCCGCTGTGGGCTGGCGTCCTCCACAGTCCCAGTAGATCCCTGCAGACAGGACACGGCTGTGCCCCATACAAAGATGGTGGCCACGTGGGCTGGTTCCCACCTTCTGACTGTTATAAACATTCACATAACATGGTGTTTTGTGAACGAGTTTTTATTTCCTTGAGGACAAGCTTGGCAGTAGAACTGCTGGGTCTTTGCAGCTCCGTTTACTCTTCAGAGGAAATGTTAGTCTGAGGTCGGGCGGTGCACCTCCATTTCCTGTCCCCACGGCAGCACGAAGGCTCAGCGTCGCTTCTGTGCCAGTGCTTGGGGCTGTGTATCTTTTTTCCACTGGCAGTTTCCTTGTATATCTCTTGCTGCAGTCTGATTGGCATTTCATTTCTCTAATGACAGATGTTGACCATCTATTTTATATGCTTATAGCCATTGATATATTTTCTTTGGAACAATTACTCTACTCTGACCATTTTTAAATTGATTTATCTGGTTATGATGAGTTGTAGGTGTTCTTTGTATGCATGCAAACCTCTAATCAGACATCTGATGTGTAAATATTCTCTTCCATTTTTTAGGTTATCTTTCCCGTTTGGATGATGTTCTTCAAACTGCAGGAGCTTTATGAAGTTCAGTTTATCCTTTTTTTTTTTTTACCGTATGAAGCATATCTCAGACAGCTTTGCTTAACCCAAAATTATGAAGATTCACTTCTTTCTCCTCAAAGTTTTATCATTTTAACTTTCCAATAGGTCTGTTACCCATTTAAAGTTGATTTATTAGTATGGTGTATAAAAGAGAACCAAGTTCATTCTTTCACATATGGATATCTTGTTGATCTAACACCATTTGTTGAAAGACTACCCTTCCTCCACTGAATTTTATTGGCACTCTTAACAAATTAATTGCCTATAAGTGTATTCACTTTGTACTTTTAAATGCCATTCAACTGATGTCTACGTCTATCACACTCCAGTATGTGTTGTCTTGTTAGCAACTTTAATTTTAAACTTCTTTTTGGACAGTACCTGTAATCAAACCCAGGACCTCGCGCTGGCAGGGCAGGTGCAGTACCACTGAGCCCCGCCCCTGCAACTATGATTTTTAAGTTCACATGGATGATTTTAGATCTCGCATATTGCTATGAATTCTAAAGTCAACTTGTTGGTTTCTACCAAAAAGCAAGTTGGAATATTGATAGCCATCCCACTAAACCTATAGATGAATTAAAGGAGCATGACTGTCTTAATAATATTAAATTTTCCAATCCATAAACATGGAATGCGTTTTCATCTACTTAGACTTATTTTAATTCTTTCAGTCATGTTTCGTACTTCTGAGATGATCACCTTGGCACTTTTGTTAAACTTATTCCTAAGTATTTTCTTATTTTGATATAACTAAAACTGTATTTTTAACTTGATTTTGAAATTTCACTCCAGTGTATGGAAATATAGTTTCTGCCGGATACGATGGCTCATACCTGTCACCCCAGCACTCGGGAGGCAGAGGCAGGAGGACTGCCAGGAGTTTGAGGCTCACCTGGGCTGCATAGTGAGCTCAGGTCAGCCTGAAAAGCAAGACCCTATCTCAAAAAACTAAAAAAAAAAAAAAAAGAGAGAGAGAGAGAAAGAAATATAGTTTCTTAGATCCCGCAATCTTGCATTAAAAACTAAGTAGTTTGAAATGGCTTCTTAGGATTCTCTATACAAGATCATATCATCAAAGAGAGGTCATTTTATTCCTCCAATCTTCATCTCTTGTTTCTTTTTATAGATTGACTACTTTGGCTAAAACTGTATAACGCTGACTGGTGAGCAAGAACCAGCACCCTGTCCTGGAGAAGCACTCTTTTTATACCATAAGTTTGTGGTTTGGTAGGCTGTGGGCTTTTCCCTTGCGTGCTTTGCCACCTCTCCGCTTCCCAGCAGCCTCCCCACTGCCCGCCACCATGTTGCTCCTGCCTCCACGCTGGCCCAAAGCAAGGCAGCCAGCTGACCTTGGGCAGGAACCTCTGAAATGCACAAGGCAAAGCAAACGTTTCCTTTTCAAGTGATTTTTCTCAGGTTCTTGGTCACAGGGATGTAAAGTTCAGTCACCCAGAGAGGCCAAGGCAAGTAGCCCTCAAGGACTTGCCACTCATCACCACAAGCCTGTGCCCATTTCACAGAGGAAGAGACTGAGGTCCCCAGAGAAAAGCCAGCTGCCCAAGCTCACACAGCTAGTAAGTGGCAGATCGTGTGAGAGACTGACACACCAGAAGTGGGGCAGGGATCCAAGCCAGGCCAGGTGGTCAGAGAAATAGCTTTTGAAAACAATGTCTAATGGGAAATCACCATCTTTTCCAAAAGTAGAAAGGTTAAGAAGCCTCTGGCCTCCAGGCCCCGCTTCAGCTGTCAACTCAAGGCCCATCTTCTTATCCACACACACACCCCAGAAGCTGGCCCTGAGAGGTCTTTTGAAGCCCTGAAACAGGCCAGTGGAAAGTCACTCCTCCTCAGAGCCTGCGGCATCTCACGAGGCTGCTGGCTCTCTGGAGCCTGGAAAGGAAACATAGACCCCGAGGGCCCTGCGCTGCCCTCCCTGCCGGCTCCTCCGGCCTTGCTGCAGCCCAGACGCTGTGCTCTGCGCCGCAGGCTCAGCTGTCAGCAGGCCCAGCCCCACTCCAGCCCAAGGGAGCCTGGCACGGGGCCTTGGCAGAGAGGCGGCTTCCAGGAATCCACCATGGAAATGCTGGCCCGCAGCTCCCCACCCAGACCCATTCCAGGAATCTGACGCGGCTCCCTCCTGGGCCCGGGCTAGCTGAGAAAGAAGCTCTTGTGTGAAGGTAGCGAGGGGAGGCAAGGGAACAGGAGGCCCCAGCGGATCTCAGCTCACACCCCTTCACTGTCCGCTGGCCAAGAGGAGTTTTGGATTTACTTGGTTGGACAGTTTTTTGATTAGTAAAAGGTGATTCTAGTCTCCAGGGTGACACGAGGGTGAGACAGTGTGTCTTCCGATGGGATTCAAGTCAGCAGCGTCATCGTGAGCTTGACACTCACCCCAGTGTCACTCCCAAGGGCCTTGAACTCACCCTTGGAAGGGGTTCTCTAAGGCGAACGGAGGCCTGGCCTCAGCAGCCACATCCTCCACTTCTTCCAGCCACATAGCCTCTCCAAGCCTTTTCCTAACTGTCCAGGAGCAAATAACCCAAGTAGTCACCTCACATCTGTGGGAAATACATCCTAAGGCCCCCGTGGGTGCCTGAAACCACGAAGAATACCTGTCTCTGTATATCCTGCTTTTTCCTGCACATACATAGTTATGTTCAGAAATATAGTTTAATTTTTAGGTTCTTCATGGTCAGAGATCCATTACAACTTATGATGAAATAAACAATTATAACAATACACAATAATAAAAGCCTACGAATATGGCCTCTCTCTTGCACAAGATGCTGGGCTGGTGTATCTGATCATCGAGATGACTACAAAATACCTAGCAGGCAGGTCTCTCGTAGGGGTGGGTACTGCGGGCAAAGGAACGGTCGGCATCCTGGGAGAGGCGGGTGGATATGCAAGATTTCCGCATGCTGCTTAGAATGGCACCTAACTGAAAACTCAGACTGTTTATTTCTGGACTTCTCCACGTAGGAGTTCAGCTCTGCTTGGACATTGGTAACCAGAGTCTCAGAAAGCGAACCAGGGGTTAAGGGGCATACCCAACCGTCACCCGAGGACCGAGGCGGGAGCATGTGACAATGCCTGCCACGCGAGTGGTTTTTCATTTCCTCACTGGGTCCCAGGTGGGAGGCAAGCCGTTCCTCCCAGGAAGAGCCTGAGCAGGAAGCCAGAAGCAGGAAGCGGCGATCGGAGACCGGGGGCCGAGCAGGTGGAGGGACCTGGCAGGACACGGCAGAGTCTAGGGAGGGCCGGAGGCAGCTTCCAGGCGCTGGCAGAAGGTGTGTGGCGAGCTGCCAGCCGGCCGAGTTGCCCTTGGCATGAACACAGAGGCCAAGGCTCGGTTGGCAGTGTGAGGGAGTGGGAAGGGAGGGACGCCAGGGAGCCTGGCACCTTTGCCTGAGCTGCACATCCTGGTCTGGGTGTCGTGGCTCCGATCTGTGGCCCAGCAGATGGAGTGGCCGTGTCTCTGCGGCAGGGGTAGGAGACGCTGAGGGCCGAGGGAGCCAGTGACAGCAGCCTCCAAGTCAGCCAGCAAGCAGCCTGTGCCCCTTCAGCAGCCTGTCCTGCTGGTTTTTCAATTTGTTTGGTGTGGCGCTGAGGATTGAACCCAAGCCTTACCGCTGACCTACCCCCCGTCCTTTTAAATGTTTAGATTTTGAGATGAGGTTTTGCTGAGCTCCTGGCCCAAACACGCAATCCTCCTGCCTCAGCTTTCTGGAGTGCAGGAGTTATAAATGTGTGCCGCCACGCGCACTTGCTCGGAGTGCTGTCACAACAGCCGCGGGAGGTAGATGTTCTGACCACCCATCACATTACAGACGAAGAAACTGAGGCACAGAAAGACCGGGTCCTCTGCTTCCTCTGAGATCACGCAGCACAAGGAGGAGGACTCATACCAGGCTGGCCGGCGTCCTGGCGGGGGCCACTCCTGCACTGCCTGTGGCAGCGCTGGCACAGTCGAGAGAACCATTATGCTTCCACAGGAAGTCCCAGATGTCTTCACACAGCAGGAGAAACCGGCAGCTTCCAGAAGAGCCCGGATAAGAGCATCAGACCCGGCTGTGTTCGAGTCAGGCCCCTCCACACGGAGCTGTGCTCCTGGCAGAGGCCCGGCTGCCATCCCGAGAGGGCACAGGAGAAGCGGACACTTCCAGGCCCAGGCAGTGTGGCCGATGAGAAAGACAAGTTCTCTGAGCAGTGAGGCACGAAACCCACAGCCCCCTCTGGCTGGGCTCGGGGAAGGCGGTGGAAGCGGGAGCAGAGACGGCGCCAACAGACTGCATGAAGCTTCTCCTCTCGCTCTCCCGGCTGGTGGCACAGTCTTGGCAAGGGCTTCCTTGGGATCCTCGGGAGGCTTCTGCCAGTTCAAGTGATAGGGCAGCAGATGGCACACACTTAGCTGCTGATGATATTTTGATTTATTTGTCTCCTACAGATGGTGCCAGGCCTTGGTTTCTGGCAGGAGTCCAGGGTGCAGGTCAACTTTCTGGGGAGAATCGTTTCCACAAGTGAAGGAGATGGTAAAGACTGAGGTCTTCCCTGGCATCATGACTGGCACCACCAGGGCCTCCAGACAGCCTTGCTTGGGCATGTGGGGTACTGTGGGCAAACTAGAAGGGTGAATCTGTTTTTTAAAGATTCTCAGGGCCAAAATCTACACACTTACCCAAAATCAACGCCACAGTGAAGGAGAGGGTTCTGTACTCACGGCACTCACAGCTTCGAGTCTCGGTTCTTCACTTACAAGCTCTGTGGCCCGGAGCTGGACTCTCTGGGTCTTAGTTGGCAGGTCTATAAAATGGGTATAACTGTCACCCATCCCCTCCACACACAGGATGACAGAAGCAGCTAGCTATCTTCAAAACTGCAGTAGCTTTTCGGTGATGTAGAAGAATGCTTGCTAAGGAGAGGCTGCCCAGCGGGATACAGTATCTCCCAGTGTCCCTGGATGCCAGACAGGACACCGTGATGTTCTTGCCTGTGTGAGTGCACTAGTACTCCACAGGGAGGCTCTTGTGAAGGGGCTGCGCCTTCTCTCTCCTTTTCGTCTTAGACACTGAGGGCTCTGAGGCCCTGGGACAGAGTCACGCTGTGGAATCTGCCTACTCCCCAAGCCGCGGGTCAACAGCACCCCCAAGGCTCCCGTACTGAAGCTAAACACAAACCCCTGTGTGGTCCGTGATCTGTCACAGCAGCCAGCTGGGCGGGTGCAATGTCCATGTCCAACTCCACCGTGATACGGGCTCCACTCATTCCTCACTGTCATTATCCTCGGCTTCTGCTAGGAAAGCTCAATGTATAGCGGATATTGTGATGGTTTTTATGTCACCCACATTTGGGATCTGGTTAAAGTAAAACAGATATCTTTTCCCAAACCCGTAGCCTGACATTTGCCCTTATTTGCGACACCAGGAATCACGCACAGCCTATCCTCTCCCACTGTGAGCCCTGAGAGAGATTTAAAAACGAGCAGGTACTGCGGAGTAGTCTCACGCAGCGTGCTGCGGTGGACCCGGGAGGTCACGCGTGATCACTGCTCCTGCTCTCGCTCTGCAGAAAGGCCCGGCGTGGGTGCGGACGCAAGAACAGGCAGCGCGGCCTCAGCACATGTGAAACCCAGGGGCTGGTGAGGGCCGGGAGTGGCTTGTGACGTCGTGAGTCAGAGGTTCACCAGAATCCGGGCCCCAAAGCCTCTGCCTCCTGACCTTTACAGGAGAAAGCGTGGGAGAGCGAGGGCCCAAGCCTGGCCACAGGACATTCGGCTGGCACGAGGGAGGCATCCCCTCAGCCAGGCATCGACGAACGTCCAGCTCCCTTCACTGGTCTGATTTACACAAAGCCAAGGGAAAGAAATGCTATCACTGTTCCCATTTTACGAGTGAAGAAACTGAGGCTGGATGAGAGGTGAAGGTCCTCACCCCAAGACACCCAGGAACCCCACCTCCAGAGCCCCCCGTGTCTATCAAGTTTGGAAGGATGGAACTTGGAAGAAAGATTTAGTTTAATCCTTGACTCCAGACACTCCGAAATAGTCCAAAACTCTGCGGGGGCGTTTGCCTTCTCAGGGGTGAAAGGAGACAGGCAGGCCTGACCCACCTCCCAGCAGCCCCAGTAGCTCGGGTCAGCAGGGGCCCCGAGGGCCCGAGATGGACAGCAGCAGCGTGATGTCCGTCCAGACTCCCTCCCAACCCACCCACTCCCTGGAGAGAGTGTTTACTAGGCCTCTACCGTCACTCTACCAGCTGACCTCCTACTTCAAAGGGGGAGAAGAGGGTGGGCACGAGGAATAAAGGCCCAGGCCAGGTGAGGACAATGAAGAAAGTGCGGGAAGGCCACAGTACCAGCCAGTGTTGGACAGCACTGTTATGTTCACACACACACACACACACACACACACACACACACACACACGTTTAAGTCTACTCCACTTTAGGCAGGTTGTACTAGCTTAAGTCTCTAACTGTGATAGGAGCTTTCGTTTTTAATCCATTTATGTGCGGAAATGTGAGCCAATATAGAACAAAAACATCATAGTAGAACAAGAAGTGTGTGGCAGGACTAAATCCACAAAGGTGGTGGGAAGTGACTGAAGCCGGAGAACCCTGGAATAAAGGGGCTCTCTGCATCCAGGCCCGTGTCGCTGAGCCCCTGGGCCCCTCGCAGCTCAGGACCGGGAGGCCCTCCCTGTCATGGTTTACAAGAAGGTTATTCCCTGGAGTAGTGCAGGGCACAGCCTGAGGATGTACAGCAGCCTTGGCTATTTTTAGAGCACCAAATATCTCAAACATACTCAGGGAGAGAGATAATCTTCTGGCCAGCTGCCCTGAAACGGGCAGCCAAAGTCCCTCACTCAAAATTATGTTATCTTCTGTTCTTGATCCTCCCGGTGTCCCCACACACAGGGCCAGCAGGCAGCCCAAGCAGCCGTGGACACAGCACGGGAAGCAGGAGGACGGGCTGTTCCCCGGAGACTCACACAGCCCGCCAGGCTGCAGGGTGAGCGTCACGCCTGCTGCACGCCTCAGGGTCCGAGCAGGGGTGACATCCACCAAAGAGGCGCCTGACAGGTGTCAAGCCGCGAGCTGATCCAGTCTGAACATCGCCCCGAGTGGGGAGGGGCCACAGGAAGAAGGAATCCGGGAAACGCGAGCAAGAGGAACAGTCCACAGGGGTGCTGTCCCGACGACACCTCGAGACTGTCAGAGGGCAATCTAGGGGGCCTACAAAGATAAGTCGGGCCTGAGCCTGGGCACAACCCCAAAGTTCACTGTCCACCCACGCCAGGGTGACAGGCTGGAGCCCCTGGAACTACAAGTGAGGACAGGAGCTCACTGTCCCAGGGCCTCAGCCCCAGCGGCTCTCCAACCGGGGCCACCGGAAGGGCCTCTCGTGCCCGGGACGTCCCTCCCCTGTCTCCCCACTCACAGGGCCTCTCACCCTCCCTGCCCCGCAGCTCCACCTCCGGGCCTCCCTGCCCCCGTCAGTCCACGCGGGGCTTCTGAGCTGAGCTCTGAGTTCTGCCCGGAGCCTTCACTCACCTTCAGTGGGCACCGAGCACATGTCTTCCGGCTTGTGTTTACATTCAGATTCCAAAAAATGTACATTTTCAGGGGCAACGATATCATTTTACAGGTGGGCAAAATAACACAAGGTCAAGATCATTCATTGCCCCCTATGTTAATGGTGCGGGGCTGGGAACAACCTAAATTCCCATGAATCAAAACTTTTTTTTTTTTTTTTTTTTTGGAGACAGGGTCTCACTTTGTAGTTCAGGCTATCCCTGAGCTCACTATGTAGCCCAGGTCAGCCTCAAACTCACAGCAATCCTTCTGCCTCTGCTTCCCAAGAGCTGGGATTACAGGTGTGAGCCACCATGCCTGGCCTTGTGGTGAGTGGTACTGATTGCTGGTGGGCCTGAGTCACCATGCCTGAAATTGTTGTAAGTGGTTACCAGGCCCTTGCGGTTGCAAGGCACACACAGGAACCACTGAGCTAAATCCCCAGCCCCGTCAAAACTTTTGAAGACATTCACGAAAGTGAACACAGCAGAACACTGACCCAGAACACTCACATCACCTTTACCCTGAGTATTACAATCCACGGAGCTACAGAATAAGTCTGAACAGCCCCCGCCCCACCCAGGATGAGCGCTGACATTCTCGAGCAGACACAGGACACAGCCCTGTGCTGTCACACACACCACGATCTCATTGGCTTGGACAGAACTCAGTCTTTACCCTCGAGCTCTATGGGCCAGAAATACAAGAGTCTCCCTGGGCATCAGTCAAGGGACAGAGGAGCCCCCAGTGGGGAGACTGGTGGAGCGTCATCCCTCGCCTGCCCCAGCGCCGTGCCTGTGCCACCCTGCTGGGAGCCAACCACAGCACGCTCCTCTCCCTCCAGGGACGCCTCTCGGACCGTGCAAAGAGTCCCTGCTTCTGCGGACTGTGCAATGGGGCTGAAAAACCCCAAAGGATCAGCCCAAAGCCCTTAACACGATCACATCTGCAAATGTCCCCAGCCACGGGCGGGGCAGCAGAATCATAGGTCACAGTTTAGGACGTGGACATCTCTAAAGGTCGGGGGATGCTGTCCTGCCTACCACAGCCACCCCGGGCCCAGGCTGTCAGAGTTCTCACCTCACCCGTCAAGCACTAGACCTGGGCCCGGAGTGTCTGCAGATCTCCGAGGCCAAACTCGGAGGCTTGAGAAGCGACACACCCCTCCATTCGCCCAGAGAGGCAGAGGGCGCTAGGACTCCGGTGAGGTTTGCAGACGCCTGTCACTCAGCTTTCTAATTACTTGTCCCCTTGTACTTTTCTCAGTCACCTAAGATGATCCAAGAGTAAGACTGACCCCAGCGCCCGGGGTATGTGAGCTCCTCCCTGCTGCGGCGAGACCTGTACAAGACAACTGCCCGAGAAAGGCTGACATAGGCTGACCTCGGCTCACAGCTCCAAGGCCTCCAGGCATCCGCACTCGGCTCGTCCATCAGGCCAAGGGCAAGGACAGCGCGGTGGCAGAAGTGGGTTGGAGAAGAGCGGGTCACCTCACGGCAGCCAGAAAGCGAGAAGAGGGAGGAGAGGAAGAGACGGAGGTTACACCCCAAACTCACCACCTCCAGCCGCTTCCTGGTCCTCAGCAGCGGCATCCAGTTACGACCCCCCACGAGTCAGCACATTGAGGGTGTGGGAGCCCCACGAGCTAATCGCCTCCTGAGAGCTCCACTTCCCAACGTGTGAGACCGGGGGCACCCCGGTCATAACCGCAGAGTCAGGCAGACACGGAATGAGGGGTCCTCTCTGGTTTTCTCTAGAGTGCACCATACGACGTGTCACCCAAGATACGGTTTCATGTGTCTGTTGTTGATCCCAGACCTGGTCCACAATGGGAGTTCGACAAACGCTCGCCCAGTGAATTAACGCCGGTACTATGTTAGTCAAGTCTTCCCTCAGTGGGACACTCTCCACTTTAAAAAGAAGAATTCCAGTTTTGTTCGTGATCTGTGGGACTCAGGCCACGGTCGGCTGCCTCCAAGGCAGGAATGGCATGGCAGAAGCGTGCCACGGAACAGGGCTGCCAACTGACGGCGGGCTGGCTGCAGAGTAGAGAACCGTGCAGAGAAGAACCGTGCAGAGAGGCCAGACAGACCCCACGGCCACCCAGACACACCTAGGAGCGCGTCCCACCCATACCCAGCGCGGACCACAAAGCCCGCCAGGCAGAAACGCCAGCTAACCACACGGATACCGACACACATCGAAGGGCTCCTTTCTCCCAGCACTCTGCTGGTTTATTACATATCCTGCCTACCTCATTTCATTCTCCACAGCAACTCTCCAGTGAGCACATTAGTTTGGGAAGTTCCACCGGCTACAGCTACAAACCCTTCCGAGCACACAGGCTCCTTCCTTGGCTGCCTGTCCTCCGTGACCCAGCCACGAGGGCTCCTTCGGTGAACCCACTGCAGCACATCTGAGAGGAGGCACAAGAGGGCACACTCTCTACTTGGCCCAGAAATGACACACGTCACTTTCACTCCCCATTGGCCAGACCCGTCACGTGGCCAGCCCCGTGCAGAGGAGGCTGGCAAATGCAGGAGCCCACAGGCCTGAGAAGCAGCCTTGGCCACAGTTACAATCGTCCTGGTCTTACAGCGGAGCAGAGAGCGAGCCTCGGGTCCGCTGCGGCCAACAGTTCCTCCACACAGAGCCCGCAGACCTTCTGCCCCGAGAGGCGGGAAGCTGCCGGGTCTCGCGTCTCAGGATCTCTCTGCTGCGCCCTGTCACTGCCCGTTTGTCATAAGCGTCTAAACGGTGACACCAGGCAGATGTTATGTGCCAATCCTCCTCTCCAGACTATCGCAGGAAGGGAAATCAAACCTATTTTTTAAAGCAAGCGTCAGATGAAGCTTGAACAAAACCAATAACTTTCAGGGCGCGCAGCTCGCCGAGCTTCCCGCAGATGCTCTCAAAGCGTCATTTCTGGGTTTATTTGGCAGTTGTTTACTGTCTGGGGAGAAAGATTGCCCCTTGCTGGCTCCGTTTCTCCCTCCTCCCCCTGCTCTTCCAACAGTGATGCCCCTTGGCTCCTGCAGTACAAAATCATAGTAAAAATGTCCTCGGCCATCTCAGCGTCCTCCACTCAGCGCCAGCCCAGAGACAGCGCCCCTCCCGGCCCCACCTTTCCCGCCTGCCTCTCCTGTCTTCCGATGCCAGCCTTCTACTTGGAGACAGCTGCAATTACAAGTCAATTCTCAATTTTTCGGGGCTGGTTATTCAGGGAACAAATTATTCAAGCTCTGTGCCCCCCCTTCCTCCGTGGGCCATGCACTCCCCCCGCAGCACCAAAGGGGAAGAAAGTGTGCAGAACTGCCCCCCAGCAGAGCCGCCGCTGGCTGGCCGGCCACTGCTCTTCACCAGGGAGGCAGCTGGGACCTGGGGTGCATTTGTGTGAGCAGCGTCCTCCACATCTGCACAGATAATTCCAACTTCCCCTCATTTTCAGAAAGGAGAGGGCGGTGCAGCTCGGGGCCTTTCCTGCGCAGGCTGCTCCCCCCGCCTGTGACGTCAGTGTGCTTGACAACAGCATGTGTGCGCACGTGCGAGCGCGTGCGTGTGTATGCACGAGACACCGGTGTTGTCAGCCGCAGCATTCAGCTTGACGGCAGAGCTGTCTGGTTATAGCACGAAGCGTGTCCGGGGACCATTGTGTGAGGGAACCGCTAATACATACAACAGATTTCTGAAACCAAAGCAGAGACAGACAGATAGCCAGGCCACGTGGGCTCACAGGCAATGCTCTCCTTCACCAGTTGACCAGCGGATGTGGGATCTGGGGCCTCTGAGCCACAGACCCTTAGTGAAGGCTGTGGGACCACTAAAGATGCTCGTGGAACATCAGCCGGGCTCACGAAGGAAAATACAGATGCTGGCCGTGTGGACGTGGTACTTGTCCCAGAGGGGCTGGGCAGAATGAAGTCCCCGCTGCTCTACCCCGACTTCCCACAGCCCAGCAGACTGGTCACCCCACATTCTCCAGTCTGCCCCGTGCTCAGCTCCCTCCCCCAGAACTGGCATCTGTCACATGCTCTCAGCAACCAATAGCAAGAGAGGAGGTTGGGGGAGAGGGGCCTGATCGCTTTCCTGCTAACCTGCATACTTGCTGTGGTCTAACTCTGGGCACTTTTAACTCACCTTTCCTCTCAATTAACAAGTATTTGTTAAACATCCATTTTGTATTAAGCACTGTGGGAAGCACTGAGAACTGGGTGGCATTTAAGATGCAAAGCTTCCATTCCAGCCGCAGACAGACAGAAAACAGGTAAACAGATAGCAGATGGTGACTCTGAATAAATAAAACAGGTGCTGGGAGGAGTGGCCGAGTGGGTGAGGCCGCACTGCTGCTCCTGGAGCCTTTGTCACTGAGCCACTGAGCGCATCATGATGAGGACGCACCACTGTCAGTGCAAGAGGGCGTGGGGGGGAGGGGCGGGTGGGCTGCTCAGGCCTGGGCAGCTGAGGAGCAATACTGCGGCTCTGGGAAGCTGCCAGCAGGATCCCAGCAGAAGAGGGTTGTGATCTATTTGCATTTTTAAAAGCACTATCCGGAGGCTGAGTGACTGCAGAAGACTGAACCCACTCACACAATCCTGAGCAGGGAGCTGGCTGGCTTGGAAGGAGGCAAGAGCATCTCGCAGAGCACAGGGGGAGGGGCACCGGCTGCAGCCAGGGCAGCCTCACTCTTGGCTCTGAGGTCTGTCTTGACTCCTCTCTGCTCCTCTGAACACAAACTCCCCTCAAGTATTCCAGCCCCTTCCCTGTAGAACCTGGTCAGTCAGTCTCTTAAGGTCCTCCAAATTCCCAGGGCAGAGAAGCTGATTGGTCCAGCTCAAGTCACATGATGAGCTCCAGTGGCCAATCAGAATTTCCAGAAGGGCATAGCTGCCTGCAAAACATGGCTGGCAGCAGTGGTCTAGAGTGCCAGAAGCTCTCAGAGGAGGACTAAGATGCTCAGGGCTTCTAAGGGTCCACTGCCCAGCCATTCTCAAGAATCCCCTTTGATGCCACCACAGCTTCCTCATTCATGTCTCCACCTCAGCACCCGCCCTCACACCACGCAGTAGACCTTGGCTGCCCATTTCATCTTTTGAGTTCCTTGGAGCTTTGGGAGGAGAGAGCCTCCAACTGAGACGATGGGCACCTCAAACAGGAACAAACAGAAAGAAAAGAGATCGAGGCTAGGATCTAGAGGGCAAAATGACTGTTCAGAAGACCCCAAGATTTCTGAATACATACAAATTATAAAAACTAAACCAAGAAGATTTTAAAAACCCTGAATAATCCAATAACAGAGAAATGAAATTAAAGCGATAATAAAAAAAAAAATCTACCACCTAGGAAAGCCCAAATCGAGATGGATTTATTGCTGAGTTCTACAAAACCTTCAGAGAAGATCTAATACCAAAACTTATCAAACTCTTTAATGAAATTAAAAAGCAAGGAGCACTCCCAAAGTCATTCCTAGAAACTGCCAAACTCTGATTCCAAAAACCAGACAAGAATCCAACCAAAAAAGGAATTACAGGCCAATCTCTTTAACAAGATACTGGCAAAGAGAACATAACAATCCATCAGAAAAAAAATCACACATAGTGACCAAGAAGCCTTCATCCAAGGAATGCAAAGATGATTCCGTACACACAAGTCAGTTAATGTAATACATCACATAAACAGGAGCAAAGACAAAGACTATGATCACACAATCACCTCCATGGATGTAGAAGAAGCTTCTGCCAAAATCCAACATCCTTTCATGACAAAAACTTTGAACAAAGTAGGTACAGAAGCGCTTATCTGAATCTGATAAAAGCCATTCATGACGATCTGCCATCAGTATCATATTATATGGAGAAACATGGAAATCTTTCCCTCTAAAATTGGGAACAAGACCAGGACGTCCTCTTGCACTATCTCCACTCCTGTCCAATAGTTCTTGAAACATTAGCACAAGCAATTAAGAAAGAAAAAGAAATAAAAGAGGCATGTATAGGAAAGAAATCAATTTCATTATTTGCAGATGACATGATCCTCTCTACAGAAAAGGCCCCAAAACCCACCAAATGACAATAAGAATTAATAACCAAATTCAACAGTGTGACAGGATACACAATCAGCACACGAAAATCAGTAGTGTATTTGGACACTAAAAGCAAATGCACTGAAAAAGAAATTAGGAAAAAACACCATTCCCGACAGCACCAAGAAAAGCGAAATTCTTAGGGTTTCCTCACCAAGGATATGAAAGATCTTTACAGTGAAAGCTACAGTACTATGAAAAAGGAATCAAAGAGGACGTTAGAAAACGGAGACATCTCCTGCTCCTGGACAGACAGAACCAATACAGTCAGACGTCCATACTTCCAAAATATACACATTAAATGCAGTCCTGATCAAAATACCAATAATATTCTTCACAGAAACAGAGAAAACAATCTTAAAATTTATATAAAACCAGAAAGACCCAGAAGAGCAAAAGCAATCCTGGGAAACAAGAGCAAATTGGGAGACATCACAATCCCAAATTTAAAGTTGTATTACAAGACTACAGTGATTAAAAACAGCATGGTGCGGCCACAAAAACAGACGTGAGGATCAATGGAACAGAACAGAGGGTGCAGAAATAACCCCAAGCACGTTTTTGATCTTTGGCAAAAGGGCCAAAAACATTCACTAGAGAAACGATCTTCTCTTTAATAAATGGTGCTGGGAAAACAGGCCATCCACGTGTAGAAGAGTGAACGTAGGTCCACATCTCCCACCGCGTACTAAACTAAAATCAAAATGGATCCAAGATACAAACACTTAACCTGCTGGACAATAAAACAGAGAAAACTCTTCACGTCACAGGCAAGGCAAGGACGCTCTGAACAGAGCCGCAGGTGCACAGGAAACAGTACCAGAGTCAGCAGCTGGGGTCACATCAAATTGAAAAGCCTCTGCGCGGCAAAAGAAACAGCAGAGCGAAAAGACAACCTCTATTCTTCAGACAGAGGACCAATATCTAGAATATATAAATGACTCACAAAGTTAGACCCTCCAAAATAAAAGAATTAATCATACATGTGCAAATGAAGCGGACGCCCCCTGGAGAAGCGCAGGCGCCCGCAGACGCGCGCAGGAGTGCTCGGCGCTGCAGGCACCGGAAACAACCCTGAGCGCCCCTACCAGAGAGAGCCGCCAGCCGCCGGAGATCGCTGGCGAGCCGTGGGGAAAGGGGCCTTACTGGGTGCTGGATGAGAATGTAACCAGTACAACCACTATGGAAACCAGTACGGTGGTCCTCAAAACACTGCAGGGAGAAATTTCATCTGACCGAGCTATTTCCCTTCTGAGCATCTTCTTGAAAGAGGTAAAGTCATCCTGTGACGGTGACCCGTGCCCACCCCAGGAGCTAAATCTGGAGGGCAGGGAAGACAGGAAAGGGAAGCAGAGGCTAGAACAATTACGCGTGTTATGTACTGTGCCATCTCCCCACAAAGGCGGCAAACATTACGTACTCCACAAATGTACTAATAGAAAGTTAATTATTTTTTTTAAAAGAAGACATCGAAACGAGGGATGAGGAGAAGAAAAACTAGCATTGGTGTGGCAGGTGATGAGATATTTGCTGGTGTCCACAGCGGGTATCACGGGCCAGTGCAGCCAGCGGCGGAGGGCTGCCACCCCTCAGGTCCAGGCTCCCACGCACTGGCAGGCTGAGAGTAGGGGAGACCAGGCTGGTGGGTGAGGGTGTGCCCACCCTCCTCCTCTGGACTCTGCTGGCAGAGGCCCAGAAGAGCCAGCAGGGCGGCAGGGACGTGAGCCTGTGAGCTCTGCCTCCCACAGTTTACCCAGGAAAGGGCTGGGTAAACAGGCCATCAGGGCTTTCCTAGGTGGTAGATTTGGCAGGAGCAGGGAGAAGGGCTCTCCTGGTCTGCAGGGCCAGCAGGAGGGAGGAGACGCCAGGAGAGCCCGAGGAACCCGCCTGCCAGGGGGAGAGTGAGCAGAAGGTGAGGGGAGAGAGCAGGAAGGGCAGAGGAGGACCCGGAAACCGAAGGGAGGAGAGGGCCCGGTCTAAACCGGGTGGGGCCAGCAGGCAGCCGCAGCCAGGCGTCTCAGTGCGGCAGGGCTATGGGAACTCGTAGGGCCCACAGGCCTCGACTGTCCCCCGGTTCTGGAGGCCGGCGGACCAAGGCTTCCTCGGACCTGTGAGGGGCCAGGCTACCTCCTTCACTTAGACATGGCTTATCTCAGGTCGTGTGTTATTTCCTTCATGCTTATACTTCTACATTCATAGAGGAATTAGGGCCCACTGGAGTGATTTCATTTTAATTGCCTCTGTACATACAGAATGTCTCCAAATAAGGTCACAATTCAACACCAGGGGGCTTAGAACTCCAACAGGAATTTGGGAGGGTCAGAATTCAACCCATTGCATCACCTAACCTCTCTTTGGCTCAGTTTCCTCATCTGTGAAGCACCATGTGAATTCCTCAGAGGATCACCGAGGATTCTGTGAGCTGCCAGGGCCTGGCGTGCACCAGAGGCCGTGTGTGGCAGCATTATTGCTGTCATCATTCCACGTGGTAGAAAATAAAGGCTCGCAAACGTCCCTGACCAGGAGAACGAGTCCAGGCTGCGAGGAGGAGAACCCAGCAGAAGGGTCAGAGACAGGCGACAAGGACTCAACCCACGGTCTTCCGAAGATGAGAGAGCAGCCAGGGAACACTGCGACCTCCGCAAGCTGAGAAGACCCTCCGCTCGCAGCTGGCAAGAAAAGGAGAAGCGTCGCAGGCTCCAAGGAACCCGCCTGCCAGCAGGCAGCGTCGGAAACAGCCCGCAAGCCTTGGGGAAGAGCTGCAGCCTGCTATGCTTTCCGTTCCCATAACCAAATGCCTGAGACAAACAACGAGAAAGCGGAGAGACGGATTTTGGCTCACACTTGTGGAGGTTTATCGGTGCTCAGCGCCCTCCAGGGCCGCGGCCTGCGCCAGGAAGCAGAGGGGAAAGTGCGCTGGGGCTCCCTGCTCCTGCCTCTGGACGTGCCCCCACACTCCACGGGTCCCCCCACCCCACCCGCCAGTCGTCCCTGGAAACACTCGCAGACAGCGCGGAAGGCGCTGCTTTATCCCCAGGGCGCCGCCCAGGGATGAGCCAACTACCCGGTTTCGGGGAGCTGAGGTTGCCGGAACTCGCCGCACAGCGGTCGGATCACACATCTGTGTGGCTTTAAACCACTGCGTCTGGGTTTCAGCAGCCGCCGAACTGACGCAATCAGAAATGCAGGCCCCGCGGTGGGCGCGGGGACCAGTGGGAGCAGGGTGCGGAAACGCGCTGGCCTTGGGGCAGGCGCGAGCAAAGTCAGGAGGAAGCGAAGGGCTCCCGCGTCCAGTGGGGGGAGACCCAAAGGCGCCACGGAGATGCGGGGGCCCCAGGCTGTACCTCACAGCCCCTCCGTTGCTCTGGAGGACCCTGAGTGTGGAGAGCTGAGAAATTCTCCCTCAAGAAACCTACCCTCGTCCCCAGAGTCTGTGACATGCTCCTTCGGCGCGGACAGGGCCTTGTAGATGAGATTAAGTTAAGGATCAAGAGTGGAGAGATCATCCTGGATTATCCAGATGGCCGCAGTGGGATCACAAGAGGCCCTCGAAGGGAGGGGGAGGCAGGAGGTCAGAGTCAGGAGAGGAGGCGCCACGAACCCCAGGACCAGTGCTGTCACGACGGGGACGCCCGAGAGTCCGGGCCAGGGGTCTCCAGATGCTGGAGGGAGCGAGTCAAGGCCTCTCCTCTCCTAGGGATGCTGCTGTCTTTGGGCTGACCCTTGGGGCGGTGCAAGCCGGCCTTGTGCTGCCTTCACGGCTGAGCGTGTGGCGTCTGAGGACTTGGCGACGACTAGCTGCTCCAGTCTCTGCTGTTCCTCACCCAGAGCAGGGCAGTGATCACACTGGCTCCGCCCCCTCTCCTCCCTTGCCTCAAGAGATCTCCCTGCCTACCCGGCACAGGGGGGTCCACAGGGGGGTCTACAGGCCCAGAGATGGATCCCAGCCCCCGCTGCACACTCAAGCCACGGGGGTCTTCAACCAGGAGCCAGCATGCGAAAGGCTAAGACAGGCAGGTGTCAGAACCACTGAACCCAGCCAGGCTCGCAGCGGCCAGGAGCCCTGGTGATATTCCTCACCCTCACCCCGCAGCTGCTGGCTTTGGCACAGCCCCTGCACACCTGCCCTGGCGTTCAGCCCAGCACAGAGCAGCAGGCAGTCCCCGAGCACCCTGTGGCGTGGGCCCCCAGCATTCACGGTGCCGCCGTCTGTCTCCCCACTCGACCTGAGCTCCGCGTGGCCAAGCTCGCTGTCCCCTTCACAGAGGAGACGGCCCAGCATTCGGACCTGGCTCAAGGGTGAATGTGCACTGTCTGTCCCGCCAGGCTCTTGTCACACCGAGTGGCCTGAGAAGGTGAGGGTGTGATACAAACACACCCAGGGGCAAGGAGGCAGCTCCAAGGAGGAGGGCCAGGCTCTGGACCTGGGGGAGGGGCTGGCCCATGGCAGACGTGCTCGGGGACCCGCAGGGTGCGATGGAACCTCCCACAGACCTTCGGTACAGTCAGCAGAATCCTCAGACGCTCTTTAGAGGGATTTGTCACTATGGAAACCCGAAGAGGGACAGCTTCTCATCTTGAAGCTCACCCAGCTCAGGGGGGGAGTCAGCCATGAGAAATCGAGACCAAGGTGCAGAGCAGGCCTGGGAGGGGGACGAAAGACAAAGAGACCGTGGACCCCGGCACCCTGGGGCCTGTGGGGAGTCGTGTTAGACATATTCGGTCCCTGAGGCTCGGAGGCCCCGTCTCCAGAGGAGCCAAGTACACCAGACTGGCCCGAGGAAGCCCTCTGCGAACCGCAGCGTGCTGTTTGACCCTGAGGCGCCACCACCCCGAAGCCATCACCACCCCAGGAAGCGGCCTCTTGTTCTTAGGACCGAAACCGGGTGTGACCAATGCAGAACCGTGGTCGCCAACGCCCCGCACAGCACATGCGCACTGGGCTCCCTCCACAGGCAGGGGTGGGAGGATGTCACCTCGAGCTCCCACGTGCAGCAAAGGGCTCTGGCCGGCCAAGGGCAGGATGGCCACCCAGGTGACGTGTCCTTCTGTGCCAACCACGGCCGCCCGACCAGGTTGGCGGACTGGCTCTCTAGTGGGGACGGCCTGTGACACTAAGCCCCTGGAGAATAAATGGCCACAGGCCCAGACGGCACCTGGATGCCCAGCAAGTCTTCCTGGGGAGCTAAGGATTTGAGAGGCTGGCCGGACCTGCATTCTCTGGGGTGGGGGAAGGCAGGGCACTGTCCATACAAGCTGGGCAGGGTCTGTCCCGAGCTAGTGCTGCCTCTACCTTGTCCCAGCTGCCCTCGCCAGGCGCAAGCCAGCTCAGCAGCCTACTGGGCATTGCCCCGTAGGCCTCAGTCCTTGGGGGCCAGGGTAGCGGGAAGAAAAGGGCTGGTGTAAGAGGACCAACACCTACAGGCACCCGGTGCAGGAATAGACTGAGGGGGGTGGGGACTGCAGAGCAGGGGAGAATGCTGGCCCGTCCACGGGGAACCCTGCTGCCCTAGTCTCTCGTGGCCACACGTGTCTCCCCAGGTGCAGGTAAGGCCAGAACCTCCGCTTTAGGGTAGATTCTCCTGATTTTTCAAGCCTGACATGAGACTGTTTGTGCTCTGGCCCCGAATAACCAGTGATCCTCTTCTCTGGGGCTGAATCCTGGCCCGGCTGCAGCCGTCGTGGGCTGCGTGGACAGGACAGTGCCTTGGGACAGCAGAGCCCCTCTGGGAGGACACTGGGGCCCAGCGTGGAGCTATGAAGTGTGACCAGCTCAGGATCTGTGTGAGGGAGAGCTGCTCACCCGTTTAAACCACTGTTATTTTGGGAGCTCGGCTCAGCGACTAGACTCAAATCCCAACTACTATAGTTGCTGCGGTTCAGACACACAGCTCTGCCACCTGCTGCAGCTCTGACCTGAGGTGCTGGGCCGGCCGCTCCCTGCCTGGGAACCCGAGGGATCTCAGCCCAGCTCCCTGCCACGCTCGAGGCAGCCAGGGCCAGCCCTGTCCTCGCTCCCCCGCAGTCGCTATAGCTACTCAGGACTGCCCACAGCTCCTGAGCCTTCCAGGTCACCGCCTCTTCCAGGCAGCCAACCCGCCCCCAGCTGAGTCAGTCATGCCCTCCTCTGCCCTCCCACCAGCCTGAGGCAGACCCTATTAATACCCCGGTGGAACGTGTCCCGTGCCCCGCCCGCCGCACTGAGCTGGCAGCAAGGCTCTGGAGGCAGCAGGCAGAAGGCACTGTGTGGCCCAAGTCTGGTCCCTCAGCCGCCCCGAACCTCAATGAGCTCATCTGTGTGCGGGGAGTGGGGGGGGGCAGTGCTACTCACAGCTGTGACGAACGCAGACAGAGCCAGACCTGTCACTGTGGGCCGTACGGTCCTGGTGGGGCTGGCTGCAAATGAAGTCTGACACAGAAAAGGTTCCTGCTGTGCCACTCTGATCGTGTGCGTGTTGATGCCCGCCGCAGGGGCAGGTCCTGTTCAGAGTCCACCACCCTCGGACTGATGGCTCCGCGGCCGTGTGTCGGCTTGGCACTGGCCCGGCCCAGCGTATGCCACATGCAGCGCTGGACAGCGGAGGTGTGAAGAGGTGCCAGGCCTGGACCCTGCTCCAGCTGCCTTTCCACTCCCACAGCCAGGCTTATAGCTTGGTGGCTGAATGACCCCGACGGCCCGTGAGTTAAAGGCTTGGTTCCCACGGTGGTGCCACTGGAAGGAGCCCTTGGGTCACAGGGAGCAGGAGCCAGCTCTCCCTTCTCTCTCCCCCGCCGGCAGCCTCTGCCATTTTCTCTGCCATGAGGTGCTGCCTCTTCACAGGACAGCAGTGGGCCACTCAACCTTGGGCCAGAGCCCCAAATACTTCGTTTCCCTCTAGTATTTAATTATTTAGGGTATTTTGTTAGAGTAACAGGAAGCTCACTGAGCCTGGTCAAAGCTTTCAGTTGTGGCAAAGACGACCTGCTGCCCACAGTCTGTCTGCCTCCCTCCGTGGAGAGGAAGATGCCCGGGCCTCCAGGGCAAGGCCTAGCCCTCAGAGCTCTTGCCAGCGCCTGCGAGTGGGCGGTCCAGGGCTGAGGACTTTGGGCAGACCTCACTCCACTCCTCTTGGCTCCTGAGTGGCCTGTCAGCCGTGTGGACGACAGGGACCCTCACAGGTACGGAGCAGTAATCTGGATGAATCCAGGCCTGGAGTGGCTACAGCGGCAGCACCGCACCCACCGCACCTCCCCTGAGAAGGAAAGAGCTTCTCGGCCCCCCAGTCTCTCTCACAGCGGCACAGCCTTTGCCTGACTGACGCCAGGCCTGAGGAAGGCGGGGGACCTGGGCGCTGGGAGCCGGAAGTGGCCGTTTGAGCCTTGGGAACCAAGAAAGACCTGCTGGAGGAGGGCACAGGGCTGAAAGGAAGCCTGAATTCTGAATAAATGCAGGGGTGTCTTGTGGGAGCTGTTAAGCAGCCATGGGAGAGAATAAGGCAGATGCACGTGTGCAACTCTCTTGCCCGCGGAAGAGAGTGAGGGTCACACCCACACTGCCGCTGCTGTGCATAAGTTTGTGGCTGGCTACGGAGGAAAAAGAACTTGGAAAAGCACATTAGGTGGAGAGGGAGGTAAACACGTGGAAGGGGGCAATTGTTTTAACATTTCTTTCATTTTTTTTTTGATCCTATGGGGCTGCCATATTTTTGGTACTGAGTACCTACTGTGTTGTAATAAAGCTATTGTTTGTTTATTTGTTGTACTGGGGATTGGACCTTGGGCCTTAGCCCTGAGCTATATTCCCTTACCTCTCACTTTTTTTTTTTTCTGTTTTTGAGAACAGGTCCTCACTAAGTCATTAAGTTGCCCAAGCTGGACTCAAACTTTCAATCCTCCTTTCTCAGACGCCTAGCATGTTTGGATTACAGACATGAACCACTGTAGCTTGCTACTGTTGACTTCCTATAGCAAGTTAGGGATTTCTTGACCTGCTCTCTCGGGAAGGGGGTCTGTTCCTGGCTCCCACTGCCACACCCTGGCTGGGCTATGAGCTCTGCAGAGAGCCCTGGGCATCCAGGATGGCTGGCATGTGGGTACCCTGCAGTGACAAAGACCAGTACCAAGGTTGCAGATTTTAACATTTTCCAGGGACAAAGCTTCAGAGGCAGACAGCTTGCCAGGAGCCAGGAGATCTGACCAAGGGTCAGGATAACAATAATCCAAAACAAGTCCCATGTGGGTTGTGTCTCTGTCGAGTGTGGGTGACACCAGGGGTGGCTGGAGATTCAGACAGGAGCTTCCCCCACTCTGCAAATCTGGACTGTCCTTAACCCTCAAGGAGGCGCTGGGGCAGCTCGGCCAGGCTCTGGTTTAGAGGTGGTGTGAGTGTGTCCCCCAAAGGTTTCCAAGGTGGAGGCATTAAGAGGTGGTGGTACAGGGGCCAGGGATTTAGCCCAGTGGTTCCAGCGCCTGCCTGGCAAGCACAAGGGCCCAGGTTCGATCCTCGGTAACCACATACAACACTGCCGGGCATGGTGGCTCACGCCTGTTATCCCAGCACTCAGGAGGTGGAGGCAGGGAGATTGCTGTGAGTTTGAGACTGAGCTCAGGGCCAGCCTGAGCTACAAAGTGAGACCCTGTCTCAAAAAAAAAAGAGGTTTTGGTACCTTTAAGAGGTGGGGCCTAAGGGGAGGTAATGAGGACACTGGGGCTGCATCCTGGAAAAGGCTCAGGCTGGAGTGAGCTGTCCAAGTGGTGGCCAGTAGAAAGTCTCAGGCCCATCTGGGTGCCCTGTCCTCTTGTGCGTGATGCCACCTTACACCAGGCTCCCTGCCCTGACTTCGCCAAATTACCCTCTCTGGCGGCCAGGACAGCAAAGCTGCCTTGTGTTGGACCTTCACACCCACCTCTGGGAACTAATTGCCTCCTTCACAAAGCACCCAGCTTAGGTCTTCTGCTCTAACAACAGAAAACGGGTGAGTCCAGCTGCTGACGGCTGGCGGGCGCCCGCTGGATCAGAGAGCCTCCTCACAGGCCAGCATGGCTGTACTCCGTCAATACCAGGCAAGGAGTGAAGCTCAGATCTCCAGGCAGGGAAAGGCCAGGGAAGCAGGAAATCAACAATTTTCATGCTTCTAGCGCAGGAGTCGGAACTCCTTCAGTGTAAAGAGGCAAGGTTTTATGGGTCAGAGTCCTGTCACGATCACACAAAGTACACGATTTCACACAATAGCAGAAGAGTGGGCAGAGATCATAGACAAGCATGCAGACATGACCGCACTGCAAAAAACTACGTGGGCAAAGGGTGCTCATGTACTTAACAGAAGGAATTTCTATGTTAAGTGGAATTTTTCAACCACAATTAGAACTTTAAAACGAAGACGGGCAGGGGGCTGACTCTGGGCCTTGCTCTGTGGTCTGCCGGGCCCCGCAGAAGGCACAGCCTGCCCTGCGACGACGCAAGATCGGAGGACCAGGTCACCCCACCCAATCGGGGGGGACGCTGCCACGGTGGGAACCTGTGTCATCACGTGACTGACATTTCTAATCGGTCGGGAGTGAGAACCACTAAACAAACAGGCCCAGCAGGGTCAGAAGCACTTAGGGACAGAAGCAGAAGCCCCTGCCCTGGCACCGCGGTGGTCCATTCCCGGCTTCAAGGATCTCTGTGCTGTCACTAGGCTCTGCCATCGGGGACAGTGAGTTGAGGCCAAGCGACAAAATCCTCCCCACCTCTGCGAAGCAGTGGGCATCTGTGGTGAAGCAGACATGTGCCATCCTGTGCACACTGGTGAAAACGGTGCCGATGGACGCAAACTGGCCCCAAGGCCGTCTGCAGACAGCCCTCGGGCACCTCGAGTGCCATCAGCTGGACTGTGTGGTTGGCATGGCTGGGGCCAGGGAGGAGGCCAAGGAGGAGCTGAGCTCTGATGTTACTCAAACTGTTACTGGTTTGGCTGATGTCCAGGAAGCAACCCAGGCTTCCCTGGGTTCCGAGCCATCACCCCAACTCTGTTTCTCTCCCAAGCTGCACTCTTGATACTGGGCCACCTTCCAGATCACAGAGTTTTACAGGGAGGCACTAGTGCCTGCGGCGCTCCTCAACCCGCCGCACCATCGCACAGCTCAGAACTGCTGCTCAGGAGCCGCCAGCTCACGGAGTCCCTGCTGCACGCTGGCACCGGTAAGTGGCTGCCATCGCATTCTGACAGAAGGGGAAGCCGAGGGCCAGGAAGGTTGTGTGATCCGCCCAAGGTCATGATTGGAGGCAGCACAGGGTCCCCTTGTCCTTGTCGATCTTCCGGCCCCATCATGCGCACGGCATCATCCATTTCTGATTTGAGAACTTGGAATTTACTTCCACCCTACAACTGCTTATTCGAAACGCATAGCCTGACAGAACAGAGGGAGAGAGATTGAACACTGACCTTCAGGAAAAGTTCCCACTATTTTGTGGGCAAATTGAATCGGATGCTGTTTTGATGACTGAGGATATCAAATTGGTTCTTTCCTCTTATTAGAAACTCCAAAATCAATAGGACCCAAAAATGAAGGCCGGGGTGGGACAATGGCTTTCAGTAGCACAACCTCATTCCAGCTTGATTATTTATTCAGGTGTGGACACCGTGGCCAAAGGCAAACGCATGGACAGGGCACCCTCAAAGGTCAGCGATCGACCTTGCGGGCACACAGAGAACAGAACGTGCCCAGGACCAAATGTGGGTGAGGCTTCAAGTAGCACAGGCACCTGGCATTTCCCGGGAGGCAGCTGCCCACCTCCGGCTCGATGGCCCACTCCAAGCTACAGCCCAAGGCAACGAGGCCCCGGGACCTGGACACCAGCAAGGAGGTTCAGAGCAGCCGAGGAGGCGGGACAAGGGACAGGAAGCTGGTCTGCCAACCACTGGGTCAGTGTAGAACACGCACACTACCCTAATCACAAACTGTACGGCCGTGAGGTTGACAGACCCGCTCCTGCACGCACAACACAGATGCATGCACGCACGCTCAGACACATGACGTACAACATGCAGGACGAAAGCAGTGCAGAGTGTGCTTCTGCTTCACAACCCAAGGACAGTGGACGCAGCCTTAGCTGAGAAGCCCAGGGAGGGGGGTAAAGAAAGGAGAAAATGATTTGTGGATCTCAGGACAGTGTACAGGGCTCATCCCGGAGGAAGCACACTCGGATTCTACCATGATCACCCAGAATGTAGGTAGGTTTTAAATATGTTATTGATAGTTCACATTTGATTTTTAAATTGAGAAATTTAGAAAAATGAAATAAGATAGTTCTAGGGGATAGGCAAAGCAGAGCCGAAGTGGGCTCCCGGGCGTTTAAGGGACACTGACAGCTCCACCCCAAGACTGTACGCTCCAACACTCCCTGTGATGCTGGGAACCAGCTTTGGGAGCCAAAAATGCTTACTTAGCAGTTGCATAGTTAGGAAAGGCATTCAGTTATCACTCGCACAAGAAAGCTGGGTGAGGGGCTAACGGTCATTCAGCTGCCGCTAAGGGCAGGAATCTAGGCTGCAACTCCCCGAGAGTTCTCTCAGGGGCACAGGACAGATAGCTGCTGTAGCTCCAGACATTGCAACCCACCAACCACCTCCAAATGCAGCAAGCAGATGGCATCCAGGCTGAGGAAACTTTACTCATATATCCATGTCCTTCTATCACAGGGAAAATATTGCCCAAAACAGTCTTGCCTACATCTCACTATAGAGACCCAGCCACTCAATCACTGCTAGCTGCAAGGGAAGCTGGAAATATGCCTGCCCTTGGCAGCCTCCTTCTCAGTGGACAAGGAAGGAGGGCACAGACCGTCGGTCAGGAAAGCACAGCACAGTGAAGCACCTGCTCCACAACCCACGTCCTCAGCCCAGTCAGGTAGCCCAGGAGCCCTGTCTCCATGGAAGATGAGCCCAGAGACCTGCTGGGCTGTTTCCTCCATGAGACGCTGAGACCGGGCTGCGCTCTGCCTTCGTGCCCAGCCCTGCTCCATCCCAGGCCCAGGGATGAGTTCCCGTGGAAGCAGCAAGGGAGTCCCCCGCTGTCATGCCTGCCGTGCACCCACAAACAGGAGACCGGCGCTGGGATTCTGCACACAGAGTGTCAGCCGGGCCCAAGACTCAGCCAAGTCTGATGCAGAAGACAGCAGAGCGCTGTGGCCACCGGCTCAGACGTGGCACTGTAGCCACTCCAGAGTGTGGCCATCTCTGCTCCCTGCCACACACTTCCACAGTCAGAGAGGGGGACGCTGCACTAGCGTGGACCTGAACTCACAGTGTGACTTGCTCCTGTCTGGAGCTCAGTACGGGCGGCCACACTCCAGTGACTCTGCACAGCTGACACGTCATCCTCACAGAGACGACAGGCCGACACTGCCTCCCCATTCCCAGGGACGAGGCGGCCGCGTGTGAGTCCCGGGAGCCTCAGCTCCTGGCTCATGCCCTCCCCTCGCCTTGCCCCTCCCACAATGCCCAACTTTACAAGGGTCTGCTCCTACCAGGTTCCCCTCCCCTGAAGACCCTCCTGTGCTCCTGGGCTGACTCCACTCGCCATGTCACCTCCAGCTCCTCCAGCAAGCAGGGCTCACTCTCTGCAATTTGTTCTACTAAAATTTAAACAGCCAAATATTGCACCATTATGTGTCTCCTCTAGAGAAATCCAGGTACCTGGGAACCTCACCTGCCTCCCGCCCGCGCCTGCCCTCACCCTCACCTGGGGGCACCTGGGGCCCTTTCCTCCTGATCAGGCGAGTCCCTAATGACCCAAACACTGCCACAGAGAGCAACGAAGCGGAGAGGCCCACACAAGCGCAAGGAGACACACTCGGTGGCTCACTGCAGCACCTGTAGTGTGGACACACACACGCGTACACGAAGCCCAGCCAGCACTGCGGACACAGCCTGCTTAGGCCGAGGTGGTCAGATGACAGAGTGAATCGAGGAGCTGGCATAAGGAGTGTCTTTTAAGCTCAGCGGTGGTGATGAGAGGTCCAGCTGGCAGTGAGCAGCCTGCCTAGATGTCCCCCAAGCCTCGCGCTGTCTCAGGGAGTTCTGGGAGGTGACTGGAGGGGGGACAGTCACCTACGGTCACCCGGAGGAGGTTGTCGCTGACTTCTATTAGGTCTGCTGAAGTGGGGTGTCCTGGAGTCTCTTCCCCACCCCACCCCTTTGGCTTCCCCCACTCCCCCCCAGGCTGTGGCTGTCCTCCCCACGTGCTTCTGCTGCGTCCCACCACGGGGCCCCAACTAGGAACTGAGACCTGCACAACAGGGAACTAAAGGGAACTTGTCACTTTTACCCACAGGTACCAGGTATTGTGTCCTGGCTATGAGGAAAGTAACTCAGATAACAACACAGCCACAAGCAGGTCCCAGCTGCTCAGGAAGCTGAGGCAGGAGGCTCTCTAACACCTGGGAGTTCAGGGACAGCTTGTGCAACATGGCAAGATTCTGTCTCAAAAGCCATTAGGCAGGGCATCTTAGTTTCCAAACCTTTATATGTGCATGTCACAATCTTCTAAGTTTTTGTTTAAGAAAATATATTGTTTTCTGGTTTTGTTTCAGGTGACTTCGTCACTCTGTTTTTCTGTCTTTTAAACACTGCTTCTCTGCACTTGGCGCTGATTCTCCGCCGTCCCTCTGGGCTCATCACGTCTCTTTCATGGCTTTGGCATGATCTGCAGGCTGACTGTCCCACCAGGGAGCCCTCCCTGGTGACAAGCATTACTACGTTTCTCCTTTTTCTCTGTTTTGACCAACACTGCAGCGAACACCCGGTGTACATCTGTGTGTCTCTAGGTACAATGATGTTTTTAATAAGCATTAATGAAACATTGCCCGTGTGGTTCTACTGGTTCCTCTCTACCATAGCTGGGGTCCGGAATCCCATGTGCTTGAGACTCAGCCTCCAGTTTAGGGGGGATCTTTAGGGAGAAAACAAGGTTCCTGGGGGCCTGACCTTCCGAGGGATATCGGCGCTCAGCCCCTCTCCCCAGTCTCTGTTGTCCCCCCTCAAAGGGCCACCTTTGCTGCACACCTCTGCTGGGATGTGTGGTATCACCACAGGCATAGAGAAATCGGCTAAAACGTGAACCTTTCCTCTTTTTAAGTCAGTTATCTCAGGTGTCTCGTCACAGCGATAACAAGCTGACCAGCACACTATCTCCCCACTACTGAATGAAGATTCCCATGTCCCTATAGGTTGACTGATTTGTGGTAGCTTCAAAAGTATTTGCTTTTTTTGCCTCTAGTGGAAAGAAAACAGGGCTTTGTTATTGCCCATCTCACAGATGAAGAAACAGGATCAGAGAGCTTACACATTCTGCCTGAGACCACATAGCAAGAAAGTGGTAATGCAAGGACTTGAATTCAGGCCTTTCGCCGCCAAGCTCCAGCTCTTGCCAAGATCCAAGGATCTGGCCCTGCAGAGCAGGGGCCCTGGCCAGCTGTGAGTTCCCGTGTTGCTGGGCTGCAGGCAGTGCCCAGACCCAGGACTCACAGCCCAGGGAGGTACACACAACATGGCCTAGGAACTGTAGGAGATCCCAGGAGACAAGCACAACCCACCTCCACGGAAGTCATCGGGGAGGAAATTAGCTGGAAATGGAATCGACAAGGTGCTGCCGGGACTCTGATAGTAAATTAGATAAACTCGCATCCGACACGATGCATTTAGAGCAGGCCACCACCGGGCTCTCAGCTGCTCCCGAGCAGCCAGCCACTGGGAGCGAAAAATAAAACAATCTATGAAGCTACAAAATGAAATAATGAATGACAACAGGCCCCAGAACGGCGGGGGAGAATTATTGGAAAATCAGCTAAGAGCCATCGGGAGGGAGGCCTCCACCGCTGCCGGCGGGAGGCGGCACTGTGGGAGAGGGCGGGCCTCGAAGGCAGAGCGGCCTGCTGTCTAGTGGCTCCTGCGCCCGCTGCCTGGGGACTTTAAACAGGCCCTTGGCTCTTAGAGACCCACTGTCTTTATCTGTAGAGTAAGGAGAACGCAGGCTTGCCTACCGCAGCACACTGCAAGGCTCAGTGGGATGTAGACGACATGGGGCCCAGAGTACAGATGTTCAGGTTGTGCATTAACAAGTGCATTCTGGGAAGCTGAGCAGGATGCCAGGGCCACCTCTGTGCCCAAAGAACAAGATTCTCAGTGTGCCCAAGGCCTCCTGGGCTACAGCAGCCCCAACAGGGCGCACCACAAATAAGTGCTTGGTAAACGGGCGTGTTGCTGCCAGCGGTCTGACTGTCTGCCTGGGGCCTCTGGTCTTTCTGACCACAATGGTGACAAGGGCTCTGCCAAAGCAAAACAAGGGCCACGCAGGGTCCCACAGTGTCACACAGAATGAGCCAGGTGTGGTGGCACCTGGGAAAGAAACAGCAAACAAACGAGGATGTCTCCGCCTGCCCAGGAGATGGACCCACCCAGATGAGAGCAGGAAAGGAAGGCAAGGTAGCCACGGGCCCCCCACTCCGCCCACAGGGGTGCTGGGACAGCCTGCCGTCTCCCCAGACGCACCACAAGCCTCCCTTGAGAAGGAGTGGAAGGACACGCTGGACAGGAGCCGGGCACAGCGGTGCAGCCTACAATCCCAACGCCTGGGAGGCTGGGGCAGCAGACTGCAAGGTCAGCCCAGGGAACTTAGTCACTTAGCATGACACTGTCTGGAAAATAAAGTTTTTCAAAGGGCTGGAGATGTAACTGAGTGCAGACGCCCTCGGTCAATCCCCAGCACCACACAAATAGGCCGCGCGGCCCACTGCAGGGACCGTCCCCACCCGCCGCCAGCCCTGCTCACACTGCTCTCTCTGCCTGAGATGCTCCCTGCTGTGACAATGTCACAGCAATGTCCTGCAGGCCTGGCACCGCCCCTCACCATCTGCACAAAACCTCCCCGTGCCCCGCCTCTGTCCCTGGCCCGAGGGCCAGCAGTGTCTCCGTCACGCCCGGACCCCCCCAGCCCAGCAGCTGCACATCACTGACATTCAGTAGATGTCGGGTCAGTCAACGAATGAGCAGGTGAGCTTGGCCTTCGCCTCCCGTGCTGAGACGAGCGTTGACCGCCTCCTGCCTGTCCTGTCCTAACTGGAAACGGCAAGGTCTGAGTCAGACCTTGTGTGTCGGGACAGGGAGGGCTGACAGAGGCTCCCATCATCCTGATGGCCTCGGGGACCACAACGGGAGTAAGACGTGACCCGCCGTCAAGGCAGAGAAACACCGGGCAGGCGCCGGTGGAGGATGATGAGCCCTGGGACGAAGGCCCTGGAGTCCTGAGTCTCGATCCGTGACTGTCAGTGCAGTGGCTCGTCTGGTCCCGGTCACTTTGAAGTACGCGGCCAGGCCCAGCTCCAGAGGTCCCGCCGTGCCCCAGTGGCCACGCTGCCATCTCTCTGTCCAACAGCTGTGAGTACACTGAGAACACAGCAAGGTCTCCCGAGGCTGCACAGGTGGGATCCCAGATAGCACAGGGCACAGGAAGCATTTACGGCCTGAGGGACAGCAGGGACGGAGCAGCAGGAAATTGGGACAGCCTTTGCCGATGGCCGGGCTCTCGAGTCCCAGCCTGGGCTGGGTCTTCCCTGGAGTCAGGTTTGGCCTGGGTTCAGCCACACCCCGCCATGTGACCTGCGCAGAAGCCCAAAGCCAACCGGATCAGAGCCAGATGGGCCGATGGGAGAGCGTCAGGTGTGTAAGTGTCTGCTTTTGCTGCTGCGACTAAGAGCCCTAAGGTCTCGGGAGCTCTCCACACAAAGCACTTGTTCCTTCTGTCCCACGAGGGCAGCAGGGTGGCTGCTCAGCTGGACTCGGCTCCTCTTGGCTGCCAAGTCCCTGGCTCATGGGTTCTCGCTCAGCATCCACACCTGGAACAGCGCGACCTACAGCAGGATGTCCTTGTGCCGGGGGACAGACAGCCTCAGCGCCCCTATATATGGTAGATGTCACCTCCGCTTATGTCTGCACAGTCGAAAAAGCCACACGAACATGTCCCAAGTCGGGGGCTGGGGAGCACACACACCCTTCTGCGACCCAGCAGCGGAGAGGAGGGGTGAAGACGGTGCCGGCTGTCTGTGGGCTCAGCACCTCGGGCTCTACCAGCTCCAGGTGGAAAACATTCGGGGAGACGTGGCTGTGAAGCGAACACGCACAGGCTTTTTCCCTGTCATTACTCCCCAAGCAGCGCCGTATAACAACTATTTACACGGCATTTGCATCATATTGAGTAGAGCACGTACCGTAGCACCGACCTAAAGCATCGGGGGAGTGCGCAGCCGCTTGCGAACACCACACCACTCGATGTAAGAGACCACAGAACCCTCAGACGGCGACATCTAGGGCGAACCTGGAACCAATTCCCCACGGATACTGCGAAGCGACTGTCATTGTGAAAAAGCAACATCATCTATCGCGGTGCATTATTCTTCACTCTCCAGCCTCCCTCTCCCCATTCTGGGAACTTACTCCTTGTTTGGGGGCAGCCCCAACACCCCTATAGAGGTAGCACCCTGATTCACACCAGCCAATCAGAAGACTGCGTGCACACCCAAAGGCCACGGTGATTGGCTTAGGAATAGACACAGGATAAAATCGCCCCAATCAGAACCTTCCTCCAGCCTGTTCAGCCAGAACAACGGGAAGCAGCACTCACCCCTGGGGTGGCCAGGCAGGTAGGTGGGCTCTGAGCCCCTGGCTTCCACCGAGCGCAGTGTGGTCCAAACTGGGAGTGAAGATGGAACTGCTCTGTGACCTCCAACGAATGTGAAATGCGCTGGTACCAGTGAGGAAAGACACTGTACAGTTTATGTGGGGTTTAAGTTTGGTTTGATTTTCATTACTAACGTTTTAATTCAGTAGCCACAGGTGGTAGAGGCTAGGGTACCGGATGGAACCGAGACAGTGTGAGAAACAAGAGAGACTTGGTGACATCTGGGGCTGTGCTGAGCTAACCTGACATGCCTAGACTTTGTAGCTCATCAAAGGAAACACATTTCTTCTCTTAGCTCATAGGACCCCCATCACTAGAAGCAGGAGTCTTAGCTAATCAACAGTCATCTCCATTTATCTTCCGGGACTTGAGCCAGGCCCTTGGCGGCTGGCTGTCCGTGACACTTCATCTTTGCAGACATGCCTGGGGGGAGTCAGGACCCACGTCCCCAGTCTGAACCCCCTGCGGCAGCACTGGCCGAGGACAGGGCTTCCGGGAGGGTCTGTGTTGCTGTCCTGCCCGGGGCCACAGAGGCCGAGTGAGTGAGTCCCTGTGAGGAGCCCATGGCCACAGCAGCCACGCAGCGAGCACTGCGCCACGGTGACCTGACTCCTGCCCTCCCCCAGTGCTGCAGGCCAGTGAGGGAGGTGGGCAGAGGGCAGGCCGCTCACTACACAGCAAAGGCAAAAGCTGCCAACCCACGGTGGAAGCAGCCTGGGATTCTAGGCTGCTTTTTGCTGTTTGTAGCTTCTAACCTCAGTCCATGTAAGTATACAAGTAATATTAATAAGAATTAGTGCCCATTGCATTGCCAATAACATAAATCCCCAGCTGTTTTGCTTCAGAGCCCAAGCCCAATCTTTTCAGAGAAAAAGTTCCCCTTTCAATTCTCCCCCTGTGCTCCTATTACTGCAAAGGAGGAGGCCTCAGCTTGGCACGGCACCCGCTCTGCTCCGTAGCACCCGCTAATCTCTTCTGAACAGAGGGAGACCAGCCTCAGCTCCCCGCAGGCTGCACTATCCAGAAGGGCTGCCCATGCTGGGAGCCCCATGGAAGGGGGTGCCACCTCCCTCAGGGGGCACGGTGGCTCCCTGTAACCAAAAGGCAGTGACTAGAGAAGCCTCTGACCGGGCCTCTCGAAGCCTGCGTCCAAGGCCCCAGGCTCTCATTCCCAGCCCAGCTAGGCTTAGGAGGGTGGCGGACAGCGGGCAGAGGACGCGCCTTCTGTGACCCGCCGCGGTGCCGCACAGCTGACCGGCAGACCCCAGGCGGCAGGCGGTGATGCCGCAGAAACGCCTTCTGCAGAAAGCAAGACACCGAAGGCCTCATCTGAAGACCTCCCCCGGACAGCCAAAGTGAGTGCCCGAACTCTGCGGGCCTCGGCTCCCTCCTCTGAGCACCAGCGAGGGCATGAACTGCCCCAGAGAATGGCACCAGGAACCATCGAGGCAGGAGAAAGTGCTGGGAAGAGACTGAGGCCATGTGAAGAGCTGCACAGTCCCAGGCCCAGCCTTTTACTCGTCATGGAACCGCCCATGGGGATGAGCTGCTGGCACCACAGCGGCCAGACCGGCCGGCCGCAGCATGGCGAGCGCCTTGCTTTGCGTTCCGTCTCACCACGTTCTGCTCTCCTGGCCGGATTGTCTTCTCTCGCTGGGCAGCTCCGTCTGAAGCAGTGCCTGGCCCAGAGTGGCACCTACAGATCCTGTTTCCATGGCAGGACCGGGGGTGGCAGACAACTGGGGAGCTGGGTGCGCGGGCGCGAGGAGGTGGATGACGGGCAGGGGAAGCGATGGACTGTAGGTAGATGGACAGGTGGCACCAACGACAGAGGGAGAATGGGTTCACAGGGGCGGGCGCAGAAGCGATGGGCAAATGGGTGGAGGATGGAATCCAAATGCTGTTAGGGTGCAACTGTTGGTTGAGTCAGAATCTTATTCTGGTGCTAAATACCAACTATAGAGGACTCACACCACCAGGACAGTATATGTCTGCGAGTGTGTCATGCATGTGTGTGTGTGTGTGTGTGTGTGTGTGTGTGTGTGTGTGTGTGTGTGTACGTGTGGCAGCACAGTTCTGACGGATGGCAGTACAGTTTTGAGGGACAATTTCACAGAGAATAAAGAATGTGTGGGGGGGAGTTCAAACAATAATATATTTTAACCAGTATAGAAACATCACAAAGTACCCATTATATTATAATTTTTATGTTTCAGTTAAAAATATATTAAATTGGGCCGGGGATATAGCTCAGTGGTTCTGGCGCCTGTCTTGCAAGCGCAAGGACCCGGGTTCGATCCCCAGTAACCACATACAATACTGGGTGTGGAGACTCACACCCAGCAGCAACCAGTACCACATACCACAGTGCCGGGCGTGGTGGCTCACGCCTGTCATCCCAGCACTCGGGAGGCAGAGGCAGGAGGATTGCTGTGATGTGAGTTGGAGATTGAGTTCAGGGCCAGCGTGAACTACAAAGCGAGACCCTGTCTCAAAAAACCTAAAAAAAGAAATACATTAAATTTTTTTAAAGAACGTACTTGAAAGACAACTTCGGAACACCCTTCCCACATCCTCCCTGCTCACCTACAGTTGCTACCCCTCGAGCCCCAGGCAAAGAGCACGGCTGTGTTCAGCTTGGGGTGAGGCCCAGGCAGGGAGGACCCTCAGCGGCCCCGTCACAGTCCACACTACGCAGCCCGAGCGACTGGCTTTCCTCCAGCCTTCACTGGTATCATGGAGGGGGCCTCTGGCTGCCCTCACCCCGGCTTCCAGGCTCCTCCGTGTTGGGACCGACCTCCCTGGGATGAGTATCAAGTGTGTCGGCCTCGTGACAGTCTCCCGGGCCCACCAGGCCGGAGATGGAGACAGGACAACGGTTTCCCCATCGAAAGGCCACGTGGCCTGATGTGGCCTGCCGTGCAGCTTCTCCCTCTAACTTACTAGTAGCAGCAGCAGAGGGACTCGGTAACCATTTCTGAGGGTTGAGAAAGCTTCACCCAGAGAGCAGTGTTCTGGGTGAGCCGGAAGGACGTGAACGTGCAGCCCACTGGAAGTCTTAGCAACAACCCCGAGGCCACACGGACCACCTGGAAACCTCACTCGTGGAGTGCTCAGGGCGCCGTGCTCTGGGCTGAGGCACCTGCTGCACCACACTGCGGCCCTGACACACAGAGGATCACACCACGTGGGCAGAGGAAACTTCGAGCTTCTCTGTGGGCTGAGGAGACGGCGCAGGGAGCAGCTGGGTGAGCCTCACAGAGCACCCTCAGACCTCAGAGAAGGAGGAGGACTCTTCCAGGGCGGCCAGAGGGAGCTGCTCGGCAAGGAATGGATGGAAAGGGCTTCTGCCTTCCAGCATGCCTGCGTCCTCTGGGGGCAGTGCCTGGATCTCCCCCTGGGAGCCCCAGCTCAGCCAGCCCAGATCCAGAGGGAGCAAAGTGCCAGCCTCGCCATCCTGGCACATCCCTGCTGCCGCGCCCGGCTAATGAGGCCCTCCCGGCCCTCGGGTACAGACTCGGAGCTCCAGGCCCACATGGGCAGAAGGCTGCAGAGAGCGCAGCTCTGAGAACAGAAAATAAGGGGAAAACAACAAGAACAAAAGAGTGACAAAGGAAAGTTTGAGAAGGGGGAGGGGAGAGACTGAGGCCGCAGGTAGATCCGGCCGAGGCTGAGCCCCGCTGCTTCCGCCCTCACTGGAGTCAGTGAAAGGCACGTTTTTTGCTTCCGTTGGACACTCACAACCACCACCTTGCACGGTGTCTGTGTTCTTCTGCCCACGTGGACTCGTTAGCTCTCCCAAGCAGGTGTCCGAACGGTCAGCGCCTCCAGGTTATAAGTGGAGGCGCCCATGTGTCCCTCTACGAGAGGGGTGACATTGGAGTGACACCACTTCCTGCCTACTTTGAGGCCCCAGGTTCTCTTCAGCAAGCTGGGGTAGAGTTTCACCTGAGCCGGCATCGCGTAAACACCGCTGGATAGATCAGTTCATGCTGCCAGGTAGATACACAGGCAGACACGCAGCTCACGTTCTGGGCACGCAGGCGGACACGCAGCTCACGTTCTGGGCACGCAGGCGGACACGCAGCTCACGTTCTGGGCACGCAGGCGGACACGCAGCTCACGTTCTGGGCACGCAGGCGGACACGCAGCTCACGTTCTGGGCACGCAGGCAGACACGAAGGCAGACATGAAGCTCACGTTCTGGGCATGCACGGCACTGTTTCTGACACCAGCGTCTCCGAGGACGCCCAGGTTCATACCCTGTGACCTCTGGGGATACACGGCCCAGGGTGACTGACTACCCTTCAGCAAGGAGCCACAGCCCTCAGAAAGGTAACAGTCTGACATGGAGAAACTCTGGGCCCACAACGAGAAAGCAACCAGAGTTCATCCCAGCAAGACAGCGGCGTCGGGAGTCTGCAGCCCGAGAGGCGGCAGCTCCCACTCCTCGCCGGAAGCGCTCTCTGCGGAGGTGCTCTGCCATCGGGGCGGAAATGGCTGGAGACCGGAAGGGCTGGGAGCCAGAAAGCCGCCCTCCGCCCACCAATTCCCCCTCTGAGGAGTCAGCGCCGCTGAGACAAGCTCAGCGCACCTCTAGGGTCCAAGGACACGTGGCCCCAGCACCTTAGAAACTTAGAAGAAAATTAGGAACTGAACGACAACAGCGAAGGAGACACAAGGCCAGCGAGGTCGGGGGGAACAAGCAGGTGCAGGCTGAGGCCAGCCGCCCTCTGCCCACCGTGCGCTGCCCGCATCTCCAGCAGGGTCACGGCCCCGGCCTCTGCGACACGTGCCCTGGGCTGTCACACACACGGGACAAACACTGTAACCAGCTCCGAGGGCAGGATCCCTCCCCGCCCACTAAATGAGCAGACACACAAGGAGAAAGCCTCTCCCATCCCGCATTCCCCATCGCAGTCCCAGCACACAGAGGCTGAGCGTGCCTGGTCCTCCATGAGGCGCGGGCACCTGCTGCCGAGTGCCCTGCTCTCCCCGACGCCCGCCAGCCGTCGTGACTCGAGGCCCCTTAGCAAGGCCTTCTCCCGCTGAGCACATACAGCAGATCTGTTACCTACTACACCTCACGGCGGAGCAGCCAGCAGAATCCAGGGTAGGAAGTATTCAAAAAATGCTGCCAGGGCGCCAGGGAACAGAGCCGGGCAGCCGGGAACACGGTTCTAAACTGTGTATTGTTTTGTGTCTTTGAATTTTAAACCACATACATATACTATTTTTCTAAATGTCTTAAAGTCAAAATAAGGGAAGAGAGGAGGAGAGACTGTAGTAAAGTGTTCTGAGGAAATACTTCAGTGAACAAAATAATCATTATGGTATTAAACTTTATGGAAACAAAATAAAATAAATGTCTAGTAACATAGGAATAACTCAAAATGGTGCTTTGTGTGTAGGCTGGAGTAGCATGATGTCATTAATAACCACCATTATACGGCTACAAAATGAGGGGAAATGTTTATATGACAATAATTAATGAAGAAGATGATGTTCTACCCACGGAACACATGAAGAAGAGAGAAGAGTACGGTGGGAGGAGAAATTGTCAAGGAAGAGACGGTCTCCCGAGGGCACCCTGGCCCGGAAAGTGCTGGCGGGACACAGCTGTGAGCTCCAGCCGGCTCAGGGACCAGAGAGGCGCACAGGACCGCCAGAGGCACTGAGGCGAGGTCCACCGGGGCCTGGCGGTCCTCTGGCGTCTCCACCTGCTCCCGAGACCGTCAGGGGCTGTGTCAGACGGGGCCCAGCGGCGCCCTGGTCCCAGCCACCAGGCATCCATCACGGCCTCCTCCAGACAGACAGACGTCTCCACACGCAGCCAAACGTCTCCCCAAGTTGAGAGCCCCAAACACCCCCGGTGAGGGGGGAGGCCCAGTGACCCGGCTGAGAGCGCCGCACTAGGCAGGTCTGCGCTGCCAGGGCCCCACCTGGCACACAGGAAAGTTCCCGCAGCCCCGCGCACGCGTGCTGATGACAGCTACATTTTAGGATGTGAGTTTTAAATGGCTTTCAGATGCTGGTAAAGTAACAAGACAGGTGAGCACCGTCCTGGCCGTGAGCCCCTGAGAGAGCAGGCAGCGGGCATCATTTGCCAGCTCTCGTCCCTCCACTGTGCCAGGCTCGGTTTGCAGCCCACGTGGCGCCCTCGAGAGCAAGCAGCGGGGGCTCTAATGGACCTCGTTCAATTAACAAAATATTGGGAAGCACTTTGCTACTTAAAACGCTACATCATGATAATAGCCCTGATTTCCACGCTGGGGTCTTTGTAGATTAATGGTAGCTCGAATAATAAATTGCTCTGAGGTCTTATTCTAAGTTTTCCACGGACCGCAAATGTCAGCTCTCGATAGAGACGTGCTCGTCCGACCCCTTGGCCGGCAGAGTCTGAGCCCCGCACCTGCGGTGCAGTGCCCGGTCTGAGACGCAGAGGGCCACACCAGCTCTCCTGGTTGACCTGGCTACCCCCGCGCCTCCACAGCAAGCACCCAGATCGTCTGGGTCCGCTGACCAAAAGCCAAGCCTGGGAGTGGGCGGCCCTGTTAGGACTCAGCCCCAGAGAGGCCAGCGTGGGGGCTTAGGGAGAGAATACAGCTGAAGACGGTGACTCTTCCTCCCGCCCACCCACCTGCAAACTCCCCATGTCCTCTGCGGATGATGAGGTCGGGGACTGCATCATCTCTGAAGTGGCAACTCGGACAGCCGGGCTGGAGCCCCTGCTGCCCACGGCTGACATCCCGGTGCCCAGGCACGTGGGCACCAGGCAGCCACGCTTATGTAACCCTGTGGCAGGAGCTCATTATCATCTCCCAAAGCAACTGTGTGCTCTGGTACTTGCCAACTCCAGAGATGCCCAGGCTCCTCACCGCGCACCGCACTAACTCCCGCTGGAGCTTTCTCTAGCCCAGCCGGTGCCAGCCAGTGCCCCAGGCAGACCAGTTCCACAGTCAGCAGGAGCTGGTAGAGGGCCCAGCTCCTCTCACTGGGGGTGGAGGGATGCCTAGCGGTTGTCTGGAGTCTCCGTCTGCTACCTCAACTGTCATGGGCTATGCCTGATGGGGGCCACTCTGAGGACTGCCCTCTAGTGTCCCAGAGTCCACAGGGACTGCGCTGGACACAGACCTGGAGGCCACTCCAGGGCAGCCTTCCAGAGACCCTGCAGAGCCAAACCAGTCCCTCTCAGGTCCTCCGTCACATTCGCCTCCAGGGATACTCAGGCCACAGAGGATTCGGGGTGCTCCTCCCACCGAGTCCCGGACACAGGACTGGGAGACAGTTGGCCCCTCTCCATGGTTTACCCTGTTAGCTGCATCTCCGGTGCACAGGACACACGGCCGACCGGAGCTCCCAAGCGCAAGAGCAGGTTCTTCTGTATCTTTCCCCACTGTTGGAACAACAAGCCATCCATGGGTCCACACGACACGGCCTCGGTTCCCCTGGTTAAATCACCACCCGCTCCCCTCACAAAGACGTCAAGGCTGCACAAAACTGAGCCCTGGACCGGGGATTTAGCTCAGTGGTTCCAGCACCTGTCTTGCAAGTGCAAAGGCCTGGGTTCGATCCCCGGTCACCACATAGCATACTGGGCGTGGAGACTCACGCCCAGCAGCAACCAGTACCACACACCACAGTGCCGGGCGTGGTGGCTCACGCCTGTCATCCCAGCACTCGGGAGGCAGACGCAGGAGGATTGTGATGTGAGTTGGAGGCTGAGCTCAGGGCCAGCCTGAACTACAAAGTGAGACCCTGTCTCAAAAAGAAAAAAAAAAAAAAAACTGAGCCCACATCCTGCAGGCATGGCCCCGCCACGGCAGGGCAGGGACGGCCACCCTTCCCTGCTACTCTTCATTCAACCCCAGGTTCCACCCTGGCCTCTGGAAATCACTTTTCATTGTTGGCCTAAACAGGAGCAACAGCAGCAGCAGCTGCAACCGCAGTCTGAAGCCACTGTCTCCGCCCTGCGCCTGGACGCCCTTCCGCCCACGTGACCAACATCTGCAACAACACCACAGGCAGCTCCGTGCCGGGGGCAGCAGGTACCCGCAGAGGGCCCGGCCTGCCGCGCCAGCACCAGGGCCAGCTCTTCCGGTGGTCTGGTTTCCCGGGTTTTGGAAATCACTTCTCATTGTTGATACAAAATAACAGTAACAACCACAGCGGTAACAACTATCATGCTAACAATATAAATAGATCTTCATTATGTGCCAGGAGCTAATCTCATATCAAATTCTTTCAGTAAATACACAAATGAACTGCAATGAGGCTGCCCAGGAACCTGCGGTGAGGACACATCACGAAAGTGGGGTCTTGTGTCTTCGGCTTTATTCTTGTTTTGTTTCCTGGTAACCAGGGATTTAGGTCCCGAGTCGGGCCACACTCCGGGGCAGCATCGAGTTCCTGAAACTTCCCTGCTGCAGAGGGCCGGCTGGGCTGTCTGATGTCATCTACAGATGAGGAATCTGAGGCTCCTGGAGTCTGAAGTGTAAAGTTTAAGATCACTCGGGGGAGCTGGGATTTGAACCCACAGAGCAGCCTCTCCAGGTCTCCCTAACCCGCCCCTTTCGCCAAGTCCGAAGTTAGGGCAGCTGCCGTGGGCCGAGTATGCGCAGGTACCCTCTCACAAGAAGCTGGAGCCTGCTTCCTGGAAAGGGGGAAGTCTGTCTCCATGGCTACGCTGAACCCGAACAAAGCAGCGCACAGATTCCCGCGGCCTTGAGGACCACCGCCTCTTCGCCTGCCACTTCGCCTCCCGCAGACAGCCCCAGCCCCGACTGCCAGGCCTCCCGCCCCGTCTGACAGTTTCCTCTCTCAAGATCCCCATCATCAAAGCTGGCTTTTCGTGGCAGCTACCTGTTTACTCAATCACCGCCACAGCACCCCTTGGGAAAAGGACCCTGCTGCCCTTTCTGTAATGTCCTGTCTGCCTCCAAAATGCAAATCGAGTTACTACGACCACCGCACCATCCTCTTCCCGCTTAAGCTCCGTGGGACCTCGGGAGGCAGTTTCCCTGCTTGGGTTTACACGTGGGACACGGGGCACAGGTGCTTAGCACCGCTCTCGAGGGTCCTGGGCCAAGGACACATTCTGGGCCACCTTTCTAGGAGAACAGGCACCTTCCTCCACCTGCCAGACCTAGACAGTGGCCCGGCTGGCTGTGGTAGGAAGGGCTCCAAGGCGGCGTCTGAGATTTAGGAAAAGCAACGCGCCCTGGAAGGACACCTGCCCTGGGCACGAAGGGGCGGGGCCGCACCATGCCCACTTCCTGCGGTGAACGTCTCCAGGAAAGGGTCGCCTTGGTCCTCAGCCCCCAGTCCTCCCCCCAAGAAGGGCACTGCCCAGAGACGTTTCTGACTGTCACGGCAAGTGGGGTCTACTGGCATCTAGTTGTTGCAGGTGGTAGAAGCTTCTAAAATCCCCACCGTGGCCCAACGTGGTGGCACACACTTGTAATCCCAGCCCTGAGGAGGCTGAGGCCAGCCCGGGCTGCACAGTGAGTTCACGGCCGGCCTGGACCACACAGGGAGCCCCTATCTCAAAACCCAGAAGAAAACATCACCATGCACAAGACTGCTCTGTAGCAGAGAATGGTCCAGTTCAGGGTTCAGCGGTGCGGAGCTGAGGAACCCTCAGGGGAAGACACGCATGTCCGCACACACACATGCATGCACATGCACATACACACGGACATGCACCAGGTGGGACTCCTGTCCTTGGTCCTCATCCAGTCAGAAGGCAGCGTGAGAAACTGTCCGTAACAAACTTCTGGGCGCTCAGACCAACCCAGCCCACCCTGTTTCCCCTCTCAGTGGTCGGTGTCACTTGTCAGTGTCTCAGGCCCGCCACCCCAGGTCACCCCGACTGCTGCCTTCCCTCACGGGCCTCCAGTCCTGTCCTCTTCCCCCACCCATCCCCCTTCTGCGCCTCATCAGCACGTGACAGGTTCCCAACGGCCTCCACCACAGACCCTTTGCACGAATTATTCCCTCCGCGGTGGGCGGCTCCGCTCTGACGCTAAAGTCAGAGGAAATGTCAGCACCCCAGGGCGCACCCACCCCTGTGCACGAGAGCCAGCGCTGCTCCTCGGCCCCTCCAGCTCCGTCTCTCAACACAACCATCAAGCGCTTCCGGTTCTTGCTGGTTTATTGCCACCCCTCCCCCTCCAGGTCACAGTTAAGGGCTCAGAAGGCTAAAGACCTCATCTTGCTCACCATTGCCCTTAGAAGGGGAAAAAAGCCCAGGAGCCAGTGCTGCCATGCACTACCCACTCAGAGACACTACCAGGGGGAGCCAGAGGCCAGGAGAGGTGTCTCCCAGCCCCTAAGGAGGGGCCTCTGCAGGAAGCAGCAGCCTCCCGCCCGTCCAAGGCCAAAGCAGAGCTTCTCTCTGCAGGGCTCCAGCCCCTCCACCCCGCAGGGTGGCGCCCGGGCCACCTGGCCTCTCCTAGACCCACCCCCCACCCATGTGGCCACACCTGACTCCCCAGTCAGGTGCCCATCCTGCCTCCTCTGCGTCCGGGTGTCTTCCTGGGAACCCAGATGGCGCCCTGTGTGCTGCCCTGTGCCAGCCCATCGGGCCTGGTCTCTGTGCTGCACCCTGTCACTAGGGAGGCGCGAAGATGCCCGGCTTTTATCTCACAAGTTCGAGCCCAGCCTGGGCAACTTGATGAAATACTATCTCAAAAGTTTAAAAAAAACACACCAAAAAAAGAGAGAAAAGGTCCTGTGTGAAGGCCCTAGGTTCAGACCCCACTATTAAAAAATACACCCTCAACAGAGGACATGGGGTTCCGGGAGAAGACTGCCGGCCAGGGAGGTGTGACGCACCCGCTGAGCTGCTGTCAGCAAAGCGCTGGACAGCGCGGAGAAGCATGAGGCGGCTGGAAAACGGACCTGCTGGCGATGAACCCGCCAGAGCAAGAAGGAATCTCCACTGAGCAGCTCATTGCTGGGCTCAGCCAAGCGGGGTCAAGGGCGCTGCACCCCCCTCAGGGACCAGGCCCGTGCCCCAGTGCAGTGCCACACGCGGGCGAGGAGCCATTGGCGTTCGCCTCACTCAGCACCCTGAACGTGGTGACATGGCGGCCCTGAGCTGCGGAGGGCACCGCGGGGAGACCCAGGAGTGGTGCAGCGTGAATGTGGGCAGGGTGACCCACCACCCAAAGGGTAGGAAGTAAAGGGGCAGCAGTCACAGAAGGGCACAGGCGGCGACTGCCCGGCCTGAAGGCGGGCAGCTGACTCCAGGTAGAGAGCTCGCGCAGGTCTTTGCAACTCAAAGTCATTCATGATGGGATGTGTCGCATCCGCCAGAAAATATAAACCCCGGAGCTAGGACCTGGCAGATTGGAAGTTGGGACCGCAGGCCTGGTAGGAAAGCCACCAGAAAGGCGGTCTGGGCGAAATGGAAGGAAAGAGAGGAAAAGGAAGCTGGCGGGGAAGGCGCTAGAAACGCAAGTGCAGGATTAAAATACCGCCCAGAGCGGAAAGAGCAGGCTCAGCCCACAGAACAGGGGACCGGCAGTTCGCTGCGTCCGCAGCACGGAGCTCTGGATGCTCCCTGCACAGCGGGGATCGGCTCGGGAGTGGCACCGCGAGCCTGTCGCCCCAGCTGCTCAGGAGGCTGAGGCAGGAGGACTGCAAGTTAGAGGTCAGCCTGGAGTGGGAACCCGCCTCAAAATACAAAATAAGCGTGGAGACTCACGCTCAGCAGCAATCAGGAGCAAATACCACAGTGCCTGGCGTGGCGGCTCACGCTTGAAATCCCAGCACTCGGGAGGCAGAGGCAGGAGGATTGCTGTGGTCTGAGTTGGAGGCTGAGCTCAGGGCCAGCCTGAACTACAAAGCGAGACCCTGTCTCAAAAAAAAAAAAAATACAAAATAAGGACTAGAGATATAGAGCACTTACCGAAAAGGTGCTCGGTTTAATCCTCAGCAGTGAAGAAAGGAAACGAAAAGGGAAAGGAGGGAAGGGGGGGCGGGCAAAGGAAAGGCGGGATGAAGAGACAGGGAAAGGCAGGAGAGAAGGGAAAACGGGCAGAAGCAGAAGCGAAGCTCACAGGGCGAAGCCCAGAGGAAGCTCTGGGCCGGCGGGCGTCTGAGGCCGCTCCGACAGGGCACGGCAGCCCGGTGGGCAAGGCAGCCCGGTGGGCACGGCAGCCCGGTCGGCGCGCAGGAAAGTTCGCAGGAGGCTGCGGGCTTCGCTCTTGAGCACCCAGAGGTCCGGGGCCTGGAGAATGAGGCCTCTGAATTTACTTGGGAAAGGAAAGAGGGGGACAGGAGGATCCCTGGAGTTACAAGCGCTGAAAGGGTGGCATGGAAGTCCGGACAGGAGTGAACCCCGTGTACCTGGTGCCAGGCGGCAGGACGAGGAGGAAGGGGGCTCCCGGGAGGCACCCGGCACACGGACGCCCGGACGCCGACAGACCAGTGGCCGCGAGGCGCGGATGGCCCGGCTCCGACTCACGCTGGGGGGGACGAAAGATGGGGCGGGGCACGCACGGTGAGAGACCGCCAGAGCTTCCGGCCCAGAAATCACGCCCCGCGGTGTTTTCCCAGAGGGAGGAAGCGTGTGTCCACATGGAAAACTGAGCACAGATTTCCTAGCAGTTTCATTCAGAGTTGCCAACACGTGGAAGCAACCCAAACGCCTTTGGGAGGCAGATGGACAAACCGGGTAAACGGACAATGGAATAGTATTCAGCACTGAAGAGAGATGAGCTATCAAGTCATGAGACAACATGGAAGAGGCTTAAATGCACAGTGCTCAGTGGAAAAGGCCAGTCTGCCCGGCGCGGCCATGTCCACCTGCAATCCCAGCTACTCAGGTGGCTGAGGCAGGAGGGTGAGTAGCTCTAGGCCAGCCCAGGATACCTAGCAAGACCCTGTCTTAGAATGAAAAGGGCCGAGGCTGCAGCCCAGGGCCACAGCACCCAGGTCCAGTCCTCAGGACTGAGCCCCAAAGCCACACCACCCATGGTGTACTGTACGATCCTGCTCTGGGACATGGCAAGAAAGGCAGAGCTGTGGGCACAGTACAGTATCGCTGAGTGCCAGGGCCAGAGGACGGGATGAACAAACAGACCCCAAACGAAGGCTGGGCAGTGAGACAGGGCACACTGGGGCACTGGCCCAGACCTGCACGGGGCCAGCACAAGGCTGAGGCCAGAGGTGACTGGGGAGATCAGAACAACCTTCCTGGGAATGGACGCCAGGACACGGGGTGGTGCCTGCCAGAAGGGAAGGCAGGGCTTGAACAGTGGATTCTCACCCAGCGTGTGGCCACCCAGAGCCAAAGGCCACACATGCCAAGCACCAGGTGCCTCCTCAGCTCAGCACACCCCAGGCCCCCCTCCCTCCCTGAGGGCACAGCCCGCCCTCTGCCCAGACACTGTTTCCTTGGATCACGTGACCCAACTTCTCCCTGCTAAAGTCTCACTTAGGTGCCATCTCCTCAGCCGGAACAGTGAAACATGCCTCTAGTCCCAGCACTCTGGGAGGCTGAGGCAGGAGGCTCACAGGTTCCAAGCTGGCTTGAGCAAGTTATCGATTCAGAGACACCCAATAGCACATTAAAAATAAAAAGTTCGTGGGCCGGGGATATAGCTCAGTGGTTCCGGCGCCTGTCTTGCAAGCAGAAGGACCCAGGTTCAATCCCCGGTAACCACATAACAATACTGGGTGTGGAGACTCACCCCAGCAGCAACCAATACCACATAATAGTGCCGGGCGTGGTGGCTCAAGCCTGTAATCCCAGCACTTGGGAGGCAGAGGCAGGAGGATTGCTGTGATGTGAGTTTGAGGCTGAGCTCAGGGCCAGCCTGAACCACAAAGCGAGACCCTGTCTCAAAAATCCTTAAAAAAATAAAAAATAAAAAATAAATAAAAAAATAAAAAGTTCGCGGGTGTAGTTCATTCCAAAGGCCCTGGGTTCAATTCCCAAAACCAGAAAAAGGAATGATACGCCCACTGCGTATCATTCACACACACAACACACAGATGCACACATATGAACACACACATGAACTAGGAATTCCCTGGAAGAGAAACTGGGGCACCCCTGGTCTGCATCCGCGTGACGGCTGGCATCCCAGCCACCCAAGACTTTGAAAGAGGGGAAATTTGCTCAAGGAACTCGAAACTAGAGAATAAAGCGATTATAAGTTACAATCATTGTTACAGATATGAGTAAAAAACAAACTTCAGAATCAACTAATTTCCTTATCCTGCCAGGATATTAGGTAGGATACTTCACTCTTTGTAATCATCAGAAAATGGAAATGGAAATATTAGAAGCAGAATGAACCATAGTAGACGTGTGTGTGAGTGTGTGTGTGTGTGTGTGTGTGTGTGTGTGTGTGTGTGTGTCTCCATAGGCCAGGGGATGAAACTCAGAACTTACACATGCTGGGCAAGTGCCCCACCACTGAGCTACATTCCCAGCCCTTTTTATTTTATTGAGACAAAGTCTCACAAAGTTGTCCCGGCTGACCTTAAACTATGATCCTCTCCCTCCCCTCCAGAGTACCTGAGATTACAGTTCAGGCCACCATGCCAGAGAACATCAGTGTACTTTTTAAAAAATTACCAGTATTAAATAGACGTAACAATCACATTCGTAACAAGGAATTTGTACCTGTACACGGTATATCTTGATCCCTCTTTTTCCTCCCAGTCCCCTCCTTTTTGAATCATTAGTAAATAAAACAAATACTGGGCCAGGGATTTAGCTCAGTGGTTCCGGTGCCTGTCTAGCAAGCACAAGGACCCACGTTCAATCCCCAGTAACCTTACACAATAATGCCAGGAGTGGGGACTCACGCCCACCAGCAATCAGCACCACATACCACAATGCTCGGGAGGGTGGCTCACGCCTGTCATCCCAGCACTCAGGAGGCAGAGGCAGGAGGATTGCTGTAAGTTTGAAGCTGAGCGCAGGGCCAGCCTGAACTACAAAGTGAGACCCTATCTCAAAAAAACCTAAAAAACAAACAAATACTAATCTATTTATCACAGTAAAAGTATAAGACAAAAATAATATGTTTAAATTCTAAAATTTTAAACAGAAAAATATTAAAAATTGAAAGTACTTAAAAAATTTGAAATGAGACCAAATGCATTTGTTATAGAAACAAATGCTACCTGATTAAAACCTTCAACTTGTATCAAAGGAAGGAACTCTTACTCAGCTGTTCTCACCAGAGCCGGGGACAGACCTCAGTGGTTCTAGCACCTGCCTTGCAAGCACAAGGTCCTAACTTCGATTGTTGGTACAAAATACAACCCCAAAAACCTGCAGCTGTTCTTACCAGATTTGCACTTAACACACAGAAAAGTTAATACAAAGATTAATAAGAACAGAAACAAAAAAATAGAAGGTAGCAGTATTAGATTATAAAAAGTAGACGTCAGGGCTGGGGAGTTAGTTCAGTGGTTCCAGCGCCTGTCTTGCAAGTGCAAAGACCTGGGTTCGATCCCCGGTAACCACATAAAATACTGGGTGTGGAGACTCACGCCCAGCAGCAACCAGCACCACATACCACAGTGCCGGGCGTGGTGGCTCACGCCTGTAATCCCAGCACTCGGGAGGCAGAGGCAGGAGGATTGCTGTGATATGAGTTTGAGGCTGAGCTCGGGGCCAGCCTGAACTATAAAGTGAGACTCTGTCTCAAAAAATGTAAAAAAAAAAAATTTTAAAAAATAAAAAGTAGACATCAAAGCAAAAAGGTTTCACTAGGAGGATATGGTCATTTTATGGACAAAATAAATTTTTCCCTGACAAACATAAATTTATCTTGACAAAAGATAAAATCTACAATTCCACAATAATAATGCAACTGTTAGGAGTCTCCTTGTGATTCAGACTTTACAGAAACAAAAGCTAGAGTTCTATGAGTAAACATGGAAATATACTAAAGACAAAGACTGATCTCCTTGTCCACTTCAGGAAGATCAAGAGACCAAAGATAAACAAGTAGGAACACCAAGACTTTCCTAACCCTGTGTGGAAAGCAGCTTCAAAATAACCCAGGGACATACCTGGATGTTTTCAAATAAAACATCCTCAAAAATACGAAACAGAAGTTGTGAATTATCGTTCAGTAAATTTAAAATTAATTACAAAAGCAAACACGAAGGACAAAGACTGTGAAATTTCTAGATGCTCTTCTAAATTCCCCTTGGCTCAGCGAAGTCACAGACTAGCATTTCAGCAAACTGTAACTGTAGAAAGTTTGGAAATTCGGCTTAGAGAAGGCATCCACCGCCTCTCAAAACCCAGCTACGGCCAGCATGGTGCCAGAGGGGGACTCGTGACAATGACCGTGTTCCTTACCCCATACCCTGAAGACAAAGTCTCCAATTTGGAAAATGAAAACATTAAAAAAAAAAAAAAAAGACCTTGGAAAACTAAACCCAAAAAGGGCGCGTCATTGGGACATGTAAATGAGCAGAAGTGATGGCTACAGGTGACTGCGTCTTTAAAGAGAGGACGGCGGGAGGGCGGGAGCCACACCGCGGCCAGCTGTCCAGGGCCGCGCTGAGCGGGTGCAGGTCGAGCTCCTCGATGGATCAGAACACAGTTTGCACCCTCAGCAGCCAGACCAATCAATGCAGAAAAACTAGGAGCACTCAAGGAAACCCTGACCCAAGAGAGGCTTTTTCTTTTAAGCCTAAGAGAGTACTATGCTAAATTATATGCGAGTAAGATCAAAACCCTTGATTTAAAAAATATTTTTTCTGGGCCGGGGAGTTAGCTCAGTGGTTCCTGCGCCTGTCTTGCAAGCGCAAGGGCCTGGGTTCAATTCCCCGGTAACCACATACAATACTGGGCGTGCAGACCCACACCCAGCAGCAACCAGTACCACATACCACAGTGCCGGGCGTGGTGGCTCACGCCTGTCATCCCAGCACTCGGGAGGCAGAGGCAGGAGGATTGTGATGTGAGTTTGAGGCTGAGCTCAGGGCCAGCCTGAGCCACAAAAGCGAGACCCTGTCTCAAAAAAACCTAAAAAAAAAAAAAAATTTTTTTTCTAAGAAAGTACAGCTCTCTAAAATTGACTCCAGAAGGGGGAAGCTAAAGACACCGGCCACCACCACAAAAATCTCTCTCTGTGTAGACGCTTGCTTCTTCCATCCAGGACTCTGCAGCCGCCCTCCTGGTCACTAAGGTCTCAGCTCCAACGTCCGTCTGGTAGGGAAGTTTCCAACACTGTAGCGAAAGCTCCAACCCCAAGAGCCAAGCGCGCAGGCCAAACACAGATGTCTGCACCCCAGTCCTGACTCACCTTGTCAGTTCACCGAATATTTCTGGCACCTGGCTGCTGTGGTTTGCACCCCGAGGGCCCCTCGAAAGCTCCTGACCTAAGGCCTGGGCTGCTCGGCGGTGCTCAGAGGTGGGATCTTAGGAGCTGACTGACAGGGAGCGCGCTGACCGCGCTGGCTGGCCGATCCATCCATTCATGGACTCGAGCTGAGCGGCGTGGTTCAGGGGCAGGGCTCCCGGCTGCCGTGACTGAGCAGCTTTCCCCATCACACTCCCGCCTCCATGCGGCCCCAAACTATGGGCCCAGGCAGCCGTGGCCTGAGACCATGGCCAAGCACATTTTCTTTTCTAGTTGTTCCCCTCAGGCATTTTGTTACAGCGACACATAGCTAACTAATACATTAGCAGAGGAACTAGCACAAAATAGATAATATGATGGATGAATGAAGACTCAAAGAGTCCAAAAATCCTCCCAAATAATCTCTTATGACAAATGAGGGAGCCAGGGATATAGCTCAGTGGCACCATGCCTGCCTGGGAACCTCAAGGATATGAGCTTGATCCCTGGTACAGCAAAAAAAAAAAAAAAAAAGAGGACAAATCTTGAAAACTGAAAATGACTCTACTAGGAAGTGCTTCAGGGTCAGAACAATGCGGCCACCAATGTGGCTAAGTTCACAAGTTCATGGAAAGAGGGACAAGAACCTCAAAATTCTACTCCCTTGCTCTTGGGGGCAAAGTAAACAGCTCCAAAAAGGCCCTAGCTGCTCCCAGCTTCCGCAGGCCGCACAGAGGAATCCAGCTGCTGCCTTAACCCCTGCGCACTGGGTCCCACCATGCTCAATCTGGGCCACGTGAGCCAGGATCAGTCCTCACCGTCTGCGCACCAGCGACAAGGCCGGGCCGCTCCATCCTCTGACACTGCGGCCCTCGGAGGCCGAAACCGCCTGCTGTCTTCTCCCTGCTGTCCTCCCCACAAACGAATGGGGGACCCCAACAGCTGGCTGGCTGCCTCTCCCGGGAGACTCAGCTTTCAGAGGACAGTAACAGCCACCCTCACAGGAGGTGTTAGAAAACAGAAGTCAAGGTCTTGCGGGTGTTTCAGGGTCACTAAAGGTCAGTGCCCAGGAAGCAGGACTGAGGAAAGGGCTGCAGTTTCCAGCCCCTGTGTAAGGGACCAGGCAATGGGTTTAAGCGGCTCCCCTCCAACCCCCCGGAGTTCTCTGGTTCAAAGAACTCGCTGCCGACACACAGTGTGCGTAGGTCTTACTGAGGCGCTGGGGGCACACAGCCACTGGCAGCACATTTAGTGGGAGATGTGTCAGAAAAACTAAAGCTACGAGACAAAGTGTGCTAGGCATGGGAGTGGAGATTTTAAATAGGGCAACAGGGGAAGATCTCCTGCAGAAGGCCACTTTAAGTAAACTGAGTTCGTGGGGATATGCAAAGGCCCTGTGGGCCAAGAGCAAGAGGGCAGCGGGACTGGACGGCGCAGAACGAGCAAGATCGGGTGGGGTACAGAGCACAGTGAGGCCAGGTATGTCACCTCTCCGCTGCCGGGACGACTTTAGCTTTACCTAGAGCACAGCGAGAGCCAGGGGAGGGTTGGAGCGGACGCCCCCGCGCCCACGGTGCACTAGGATCGCCTAGCAGACCGTGGCACAAGCAGAGAAAGACAGGCCAGTGGAGGGGGCTGGGCATCCAGACAGGAGGCTCAGACCAGAGGCTGGTGGTGGGAAACAGCTTGGTTCTGGGTACATTTTGAAAAAGAGCCAATAGCATTTGCTCATGGGTTAAATGGTGAGGGGCAAAGATGACTCCAAGGTGTTCGCCTGAACCCCAGAAAGCTGGCACTGCTATCTGTCCAGACAGAGCTGTGAGGGGCAGGCTGGGGACAAGGTGCCCGGCTCCGCTCCCAGCGCCAGGTACATTGTGGCACCCAGTTCCCAGGTGTGACCTGGCCATGGACTCGCTTGGGCCAGTGACACCCAAACAGGGTGTAGTGCCCGACTCAGCAGGAACTCACCCCAGGTCCTGCCCGCCAGCCACGGGAGCCCAGGGATGAGCTGCTTTCCCATTTCTGCTGCTAGAACAAAATACTCCACACACAGATTCCGGAGAGGTTCGTTTTGCTCACGGTTTCAGAAGGTCAGTCTCTGGCTGGCTGTTTGGGGCAGAAGCGCGTCAGCAGGGCACGGCAGGGCAGAGCTGCCCGCATCCGGGCACCCAGGAGCAGAGCGCAAGGAAAGAGCCAGGGTGCATCGCCCAGCCTGGGCACCTGGGAGTGCATCAGGCTCCCTCCCAGGGAGCTCTGTCACTCTCGTGTCCGTGAGGGCAGCTGGCCCTCGACATCACAGAGCAAGAGACAAAACAAGGCTGTGGGTGACCTCCAAGGTCTGCCGAAGGTCACAGCAACACCCTAGTTGGCTTCAGTGTTGCCCGGGAGCCCCCACGTGGAACAGGACCCAGGTGGGGAGACGGCGGCTGGCCTGGCTCCTGTCCCACACTGTGCTGAGCGACTGAGCGACTGAGCGAAGGGTCCTGCCTCCCAGGACTGCCCTGAAGACCTCCGCTGAGGTGAGGCCGCAGCTACAGGGCAGGGCCCGGGCCAAAACCCCCAGCACTGTACTTTCTCTGCCAACCACAGGAGAGAGGGAATAAGGCCCTGCCTCCCTTCCTGCCCCTAGGGCCACAGCCCTGCCATCTCCAGGGTGACCTCCCAGGCTGAGATGGCGCCTCCTCGGCCGCCTGCACCTGCCTCAGGCCACACTCTGTGTGTGTGAGAGTGTGTGTGTGTGTGTGTGTGTGTGTCACCCTGCCCCTCTCCCTCCGATCCATCTCCTCCCTTTCCTCCTCTCCCCGCCCCTCCATCTCTCCCAGGCTCTCCGTTTCCCTGGCCCCTCTGTCCCCTCTCAGCCCCTTTCCTCTCTCTCTCCTTCCCCCCAGCCATCTCAGACCCACTTCCGGAGAGCCACAGCCCCTCTCTGGGACCCTGGGACCAACCGTCAGGATGAGGGTGGCAGGACCAGGTGGCATCACCCAGCTCAGTCCCAGAAAGTGGCAAGCTGTAAGCCCGGGCCGACGGGCCAGGCCACCCTGACAGCTCGCCGACACCAAGGCCCAAGACAGAGGAGGGACTCGGAAGAGTCAGCACGTGGTGGGACCAAGCCTGGCTTGGAGGAACCTTTGGGGAGGCGAGAGCAGCTATCGGGGGCCAGGAGGGGCTAAGTGACATGTAGGCCCCACCTCGGCCCGGAAGGTGCTGGGTGGGTGAGCACAGCAGGGGCCTGGAGGGGCATGAGGCCCACCCAGCACTGGGACGTGAACCCGGCGCCGTCACCCTCCAGCCCTGTATGTATGTGTTCTGAGACAGAGTCTCACTAAACTGCAAAGTTGTTCAGGCTGGCCTCGGACGTGAGGTCCTGTCCCCTGGAAGATCCCGGGGAAGCCAAAGACACGGGGCTGGGGTGCGGCACAGCAGGCGAGGGCCGGGCCTGGAGCCAGGGCCCTGCCTGGAGCCCGGGCCCTGCCTGGAGCCCGGGCCCTGCTTTGCCACTCGCCAGCTCTGTGACCTCGGGCAAGTCCCTTCGCCTCTCTGGGCCTCGGTTTCCTGAGCTCCGGACAGTTTCATGGGAGGAACCAACACTCACGGAGGACTTAGAACAACAACCACACCCCTCAGTCCACGGAGGTTTACTCGGCACCTACTGAGTGCTGTCCTGGCCGCTGGAGAACCAGGGAAACTATGAAGGTGAAAGCCAGCCTCACCGCAGACAATGGCCCTGACATGGCTCAGGCCAGCAAGAGAAGAGGAAGAGGTGAGGGCCGCACTGCGGGGTCCATTCTGAACCAGGCTGCCACAGCGGGCACAGCCGAGAGAGGCTGAGGGAAACGGGCTCGGGCGGAGCTGGAGGAAAGGCATTCCACACAGAGGGTACGGCCAGTGCAAAGGCCCCGAGGCCAGAGGGCACCCAGGGCACCGCAGGCCGGTGTGGCGGGAGTGCAGAGGCCAGCTCAGAGAGGCAGCAGACTGGTAGAGGAGCTTGACCTTGCCTCTGACGGTGAGGGGCCATGAGGGCGCTTTGCAGGGCGAGATCTCAGGACACTCCGACACTGTGAAGCAAACCAACACAGGGTGCCACGGAGGGCAAAAGCAGGGGCAGGGAGGCTGCCGCAGGTGCCACAGGAAAGAGCAGGCACTGGCACAGGAGTGGCAAGAGCAGGGAGCGGTGAGCCCAGGCACACTGCTGGTGCTCACCGAGTCCTGGAGCCTCGGCAGCTGCAGCTGCTCTGGGCCCCATCCGAGGGGCAATGAGGGGCTCCCCAAAGCAGGCCACCAAAAGAGGCAGACCTTGGCCTGGGACTGCCATCCCCACGTGGGGGGCACACATGCCCTTGCCCGAGGTCTCTGGGACCTGGAAGTGGGAGTCCCCACCTTCTCTCAGCAAAGCCACCAGGCCAGCCATGAGGTCTCCATGCCATCCCTGAGTGATCCAGGCTTCCCTGACCCCCGTCACCGAGGCCTGAGGCCTGACCCCTCCTCGGTCCCACCCAAGCCTTCCTCAGAGGGCAAGGAGGGCCTGGGCCACGCTTCCCTTGGAGCAAGGACGCCCGCCCGCCTGTCCCGGAGGAGAAAAGGTCTCTTTGTGCCGGGGCTGATGAAAGTGTGTCTGTGTGGGAAGGAAGGCCACCCCTGGGAGTGTGGGAAAGGGCCTCGGAGACTCCGCACCGCACACAGTGAGAGGTGACACAGGCCCAACTGGGCCCCAGGGCACGGCCGGGGTCAGCTTCGAAGGGAAGCAAAGGGTCCTGCCCACCCTGCTGCACGCCAGGGAGAGAGAGGGGCAGGATTTTTCCAGTGTCATTAAGGTGGTTTTTCCCATTCCACTTAAAACAAAATGGTCACAGCACCCAGAAGACAGGTTGTCATGGCAACAAAAGTTTGCGGCCAGGTACTTCCTGACACCCTTTCCAGGCCCATCCGTGGGGAAGGCAGGGCTGGGGGCGGTGATCAGCCGGGCTGGCTGCAACCTCCCAATTTCTCACCAGCCGTGACAGGCTGGTAACTGTTTTCCAAGCTCCCGGGGAGGAAAATTATGATTTTCCAGGAGAGGCGATCTCTAGCTCACAGTGACCACGAGAACACTGCAGGTTTCCTCCCACCCCAGAAACTGACCAGCATGTGAGACGAAGAGACCTTGGGGGTATCGTGCCCAGCTGTCCAGTGCCCACCTTCCCGCGCCCTGCTGCCCTGCACTCTGCCCCTCTTCTCCCCGACCCCTTTCTGCCTCTCCGAGGCCAAATCGGCTCCCTTGCCAAAGCCCTCTTGAGCCTCCTCCGAGGAGGGTACCCTGCGGGCACCTGCCTTCAAGGTGGCGGCCGGGGCAGCGCAGGATTCCACAGGTGAGAGGCTGAGAGGCCCCGACACCGAAAGGGCTCTGTACCATCAGCTGACGCTGTTTTGAAACGCTTCTCGGTCAGGAATTTGTGACAATGCAGCACTCGGACTTCCACCGCCAGCTTGGACGAGCCCCGGAAACGGCTGCGCTGACCTTCAGGGACCTGGCAGAGCGACCTCCAGCCTCCAGGGGCCTCTGCAAGGCCGGGCCGCATGCAGCGCTGGGCTCGGGGCGTCTTGGACTTGGAGACAGTCTTGGGGCCCTCTACAGGGAAGTGTATGCACCCCACAGCGTGGAGTTTTGAGGCCTTGGAGGTGGAGACAGGATTTCTAACCAAGACAGCTCTGAGTTTGATTTTTGTTTTGAAAAGCACCGGCCACTCCAATTCCAGGCTCCAAGGACACAGAGGAAGTCAGACTGCTGGATCGAACAGGCAAGCAGGACTCCATGGCACCTTGTGTCTGACCAAGGCCACCATGGCTCAGGCGAAGTCATGGGAAAGTTTGGCCCGGCACCCCAAGGTCTCCACCCTGTCACCCCAAGGCCAGTACTATATTCAGCATATTAACATGCTCATACTGCAAGTCTTCACTGGAGCCCCACACGCTGGGGCAGTACCTAGAGGAGGGCACACGGCCCAGGCAGCTCAGAGCGACATCCAGGGGGCAGAGGGCACAATGTGTCAGTGTCCAAAGATGAGCCCAGGAAATTTCCAACTGGCTCAAGTGTGACAAAGGTGACAAAGCAATGGCGAGTTTCAAAGACCTGAGGACTGGCTCCCTCGCTGGGCACAGTGGGACACGTGGTCTGGTGGCTCCTACACAGCCTCCATCCTTCCTGAGCTCACACACACCCGTCCATGCCAACAGCTTTGGGCTTTGCTCTGCCAAGAGTTTTAACCTTGAGGCCAGAGGTCCTTTCTAGGAGGGAGTGCCTTCGGGGAGCCTTGGCCCCCGGGACTGGCACCACACACAGTCAGGCACCGCCCCTGCCAGAAGCTGTCCCCTGAGCCTGAGCCCTGCCACAGCCTCGCTGCCTTCCCTGGGGAACGCGCACTCCGGCTGGGCTGCCAGGGGGCCCAGAACGAGGTGCGTGAGGTGTGTCTTCTGAAATAGCACCCCAGCCCCTGTTCCACTAGGACCCTCGCTCTAAGTGAGCCCCCCACCCTACTGCCCGCTAGAGTTGGCAGAGGCGTCCCCATTTTCCCTCCGAAATGACCGGGACACCAAGGGCTGTCTGGCTTCTTGGCGTCATGGGTGTCCAGGAACTACAGCCCTTGGGACTCCCAATTCCCCGCTCCCACGCCCCCCAAGCCCGGCAGCAGTGGGGGTGGGGAGACGACCCTCCGCTGTCGTGAGGTAGGAGGGGCAGCTCGCAGCAAAGGTCTGGGTGCTGCTGCCACCACTCCAGGGCGCGCCCGGCGGGTGGGAGGTGTCCAGGGCCCGCGGACCGGACAGGGTCGGGGGCGAGCGCGAGCGCGAGGGAACGCAGGACCCGGACCGCAGCTGCGGGGGACGCTCGGGACCTCGGGGGCGCGGCCTCCCCAGCGAGCCCTGCCCCGCGCCCCGCGCCCCGCGCCCCGGGCCTGCCGCGCTGGCCGACCGGACCGAGCGGTGCACAGCGCCCCCGGCCGGCCCGGCGGGGAGGGAGCGGGGCCGCGCACTCACCGAGCCCGCCGAGCTGCTCCTCGCACGAGTACCAGATGCCGGTGTGGAAATTCCTGAGCAGGAAGCGGTCGTCGCCGGCCTCCCAGCTGTAGAGCGCGCCGCCCGGGGCGCCGGTCCGGGCCGGGGGCGCCGCGGTGCCGTTGGCTGAGGCGTTGGCGCCCTGGCCGGGGCAGTCGGCGCCCGCGCCCCGGCCGCAGCCCGGCTTCGGCACCCGCTGCGTGCCCTGGCACCAGTGCGTGGTGAGGAAGGCGGTGGTGGCGAAGAGCAGCGCCAGCAGGTTGAGGGCCACGGCCAGGAGCGCTCGGCCGCGGCGGCTCGTCTTCATGCCGCCCGCCGGACGCGCCGCCCGGTCCGCGCGAAGTTGGCTCAGCGGCCGCTGCCCAGCGCGCCCCGGGGCTCGGGCGCCCGCGACCGGCGGCGAAGGACACGACGCGGGCCCATGCCCTGCCGGGGGCGGCGGGGGACGCGGGGGGCGGCGGCGCGGCGGAGAGGACCGGCGCCCGAGCCCCGAGCGCGAGTGCACCTCCGCGAGGAGCCGCGGGCGCCTGGCAGCGGCCACGGCGCAGGGACGCGCGCCCTCCGTGGGGAGACACCTGCAGGCGGCCGGCGACACTGTTCCGGCGCCCGCTGCCGCCCGCGCGAGAGCGGGGGCGCCCCACGCCGGGCGCGGGCGGCAACGACGATACCGGTGCTCAGGGGACAGCACCCAAACCCGCACCCACCAGGGCACCGGGTCGACTAGGCAGGGTGCCCGGGGGGAGAAGACCTCATGAGGCTACGCGGGCAGGAAGGGGCATTTCACTGCAGACCCAGAGAGGCCGGGGGGTGGGGGCGCCTGTTAGGGCTCTCCACAGGTGCTGGACCAGCACGACCCTCCCCCACAAGCCTGCCCTGGACAGGCCCAAGAATGGAGTTCTCCAAAGGGTCTGAGCAGTGGATATGGCGGGCGCCCCCAAGAGGGCCACAGAAAGGGCCTGGCGACGGATAGGCAGGACAGAGCAGAGGTGCCCCTGCCAAGAACGTCGGGTCCCAGATTTGAAAGACTTGTCACCCTGCGCTGCGTGGGGACGGCCCCCTTCCATGGATGAAGTGTCTGCTGGGCTCCTGTCACGCCGGTAGAGACCCACCGGGTGCCATGCCAGGGTAGCAAAGTGGCTTCCCCACGCAGGCTGCCAGCTGAGGTCTCTCCCATCCACATAGACTTGCAGCCACCAGCCCGGCGTGCCTGCTGGGGCTGCCAGTCTGGAGTCTTAGGCTGGGGTGGGGCACAGCAGCCAGGTGCGCATCTAGGCTCGGCCAGCTGTGTGGCCCAGGGGCATGGACTGTCTGAGCCCCATCGACAGGGGCCGTTGCCTGGACATGGTCCTGAAGCATCTGGTGCCAGCTGACACTTGATGAAAGCTAGCTGCTATTCTTACATCCGAACCCCGCGGACAACTCAGATCGCCTCCGGATCTCTCTGCAAATTAGGATCGCCCTGCCATGAGCACCCCGAGATGCCCGCATGCCCTAGTCTCCCTCTCACCACATTCAGTGCCCTGTGCCCAGGGTGTGCAGCCATTAATTGCATGTTGACTGCAAGAGCTCATTTGAATTCTGCCCAAGCCGAGAGTGACTCCAACCACCCCAGCTCTCCACGCAGCAGGCTTTGCAGAACCCAAGGTTAAGCAGTTATGAATGCCCTGCTCCTGTGGGCACTCCGGCTCCTGTCAGCCGCTGCCATCTGCCCGGGGGTAGGTGAGAGGGGCACACCTTCGTGAAGGATGCGGGGTTTCCCCACTGGCTGGTTAGAGGCCTTTTTGGCCCCAAGCAACAGGCTCCCAACTACGGCACTCTGAGGAAGAGCACCGTGCATGACGACTGGCTGGGGATAGGACAGTTCACGGCCAAGTGGCCACAGGACCAGCATTTACCACACGAGTGTCCGCACACGCCTGAGGGCCAGCCTCCTGGGGGGTGCTGGGCACAGTGCTTCTTCAGCCTGGAGATGGCAATGTGCTCACAGCTGGCCTCGTCCCACAGTGTGCCCCGGGCCGGCGCTGTGGCCAGGGAGAGAGAGCAAGGCGGGACACACGTGAGGGGGCTTCGCAGAAGACCTCGCTGCAAGGTGACTTTGAAGCAGACTTGAAGGCAATGTGGGAGGGAGCTCACTGTACTTGCCAAGGACGCAAGATCCCAGGCGTGGCCAGCCGGTGCCAGCGTCCTGAGGGCCAGCCGGTGCCAACATCCTGAGGGCCAGCCCGCCTGGCTCTGGGGCTAACGGCACAGCAGGCAAACCAGAAGGAAGAGAGGCCAGAGCGCCGACGGTGCAGGGGACGGTCACGGAGGTCTGCGGAGCCCAGGACGAGGGCAGGACGGAAGCCGTCTAGAGTCTGGGCAGAGCAGCCCACCCAGAGGGCTGTGGGCAGAAGGGTGGGGCAGAGACATCGAGGGGTGGGGAGGGACGCAGGGGCAATGGCCAGGGGTGGCAGTGGCCTTGGAGGTGCCAGTTTGTACTGTCTTTGGTGCTGGAGTGGGACAGCACAAGGACTCTGCCCGTGAGCGGCAGCCCGTCCTTCGGGCCAGTGTGAAAGGCAGACGGAGCCAGAGCTGCTGCAGGTCCAGGTCGTCCTGGGCGCGGGCAGCGTGGGCACAGCAGGGACGGACGCACATCTCAGGCTGCAGAGAGAGCTAAAAACCCAGCTGACTTTGTGCCTGGCTTCACACGCAAGCTCAGCACCGGCCCTGGGAGCTTCCCCCACACAGGGCGGCCAAGCATCTGCACCCCTCCTAAAGAGGATCCAGAAGCGCCCAGCGGCCCGGACAGGATCTATCCCAGATGGGGGTGCCGATGTGAGGAGCCGGGGTGTGGACAGGCCCTGGAGGCAGCGGGCTTGGTCCGGCAGGCCAGCAGTTCAGCTGACGGCCCTGGCTCTTCCTAGCCCCTGCCGGCCCTCAACACCCAACCTGATGGAGCAGGGCAGCAGGGAGCAGCCTGTCTGGGGCATTTGGGTCCCAGCACATAGTTTTTGATAAAACCAGTTTGTAGTGCTATCGGTCCTCATGCTGCTTACCTCGGAGAGTGGCGGCCGGGAGGGGCCCGGGTCGGCCACGCTTGCTGAATCAGAGAAGCTCAGGCAGCTGTTGGGCTGGAAGTCACACACTTTGGACAATCAACAAAATTAACCCAAACACGGTTGCTATTAATAATGAAACGCGCACAGGGAGAGGTCCCAGGTGCATTTCGATTTTGACTTTTCCTAGGAGCCCTGCGATGGAGACACTCACCTGCCTGGGGCTTCCAACGTCACTTCCTGCTTCCAGAACTGCAAACCCCAGCCCGGGGACACAGGCCATGGGCCCCAGGCCTCCTAATCGCAGCAGATCAGCCAGTTTCCAGCGCCGGGGAGGCTTTTTGAACCTGACTCCCAAGGTGCCTGCGCCTAACGCCCACTGCGTTCCCTGGTGAAGACCCGGCGGTGCTTTTCCGGGCGGCTTGACGCTCGAAGCCCAGTCCCTGGGGGAAGGGGACCAGCGCTCTGCGCCACGGCAGTATTCCCAGAGTCTCGGAGGACAAAGGAATCCACGTCACTAGAAAGCGACAAGCTGGAAGACGCCCAGCTGTTCCCACCCCAGGACGTTTGCACACACTAGGCGCGTGCCCAGCCACTGACCGGCCCCCCGCCCTCGGCTTGCTCCCTGGAACTGTTGAGCATGTTCGGCTCTCCCAGGAAGTTCTTCCCAGCCCCACCCTGGCCCTGCCCAGGCTCCACCTGCAACCACAGTCAGAAGGGAAGACAGCAGTTCCCACAGGGCAGCGAGACATTCCCCATGTGGACAGCGCTCTGTGCAGACAGGACAGGGAAAAGGACACAGGAGTGACGGGGCCCCACTGGGGAGGGGGCAGCAGAACTGGGGGAGGAAAAAGACCCCAGGCCAGGCACACAAAGGGCTGAGTCTCAATCCTGGCCCTGCTGCGTCTCCACCCCGTGTCACGCTTGGCTCAGCCCTGACCTCACTGCGCCTCAGTTTCCTCATCTGTGAAACTGGGCGGGGGAGGGGACCTCAGCCTGCACTGAGTTTCCATGCTTATCGCCCTCTCTGCTCACTCTCGTGTCCACTTCACAGTTGAGAACACTGAGGCTGGCTGCGCAGGAGGACGGAGGGCGGCAGCCCGGAGAGACAGCCCAGCGGAGCTCTGCAGCCCGCTCTAGGTGATGAGGAGGCCCAGCCCCATCCGAGGACAGAGCGACCTCTACCTCACAGACTCGGGCAGCCGCCCCAAGGGGGCCCAGATTCCCCTGCTCGGCGTCAGGAGGGCAGGGGAGAACGCGCAGGGCCTGTGGACACTGACTCCCCAGCTCTTCCTGGAATGCTCCCCAGGCTCTAGCGCGTCCATCTCTCAACTGGGCAAACTGAGCTTCAAAAAGTAACTGGCACCGGGGGCCGGGGAGTTAGCTCAGTGGTTCCGGCGCCTGTCTCGCAAGCGCAAGGACCCGGGTTCGATTCCCCGGTCACCACATAACAATACTGGGTGTGGAGACCCACGCCCAGCAGCAACCAGTACCACATCCCACAGTGCCGGGCGTGGTGGCTCACGCCTGTAATCCCAGCACTCGGGAGGCAGAGGCAGGAGGATTGCTGTGATGAGTTGGGGGCTGAGCTCAGGGCCAGCCTGAACCACAAAGCGAGACCCTGTCTCCAAAAACCTAAAAAAAAAAAAAAAAAAAGTAACTGGCACCTTAGAGATGTTGCAAGACCATGTCTAAAAAAATAAAATAAAAAGTGTTGCCACGGTGCCTTTGACAGCTCAGCTGGTAGAGCAGAGGACTGTAGTTGTAACCTCTAGTGGAGACAAGTGTTGGCACGTAGCTCAGTGCAGGCCCTGGGCTTGATCTCCAGTACCGAGAAAAGAAATAGGGCAAAGGCCAGCGTCCGAACCAGCCCGGTCCCCGGGACCTCTCACCGAGCACCTCTGCTGTCTTCAGTTGAACCGCACAGCTGAGAATGGGCCTTGGGGCCACAGGCTCCCACTCAGAGTGACTGTCCTCCGCCCCGGAGTCTCCACGCGGTCCTCGTGGTCTGGAGGACTGTGGTCAGGAAGGTAAGGTGGGCGGACTCCTGGGGCGGCCCCTTCTGGCTGGCGCTTCCGGAGGTTTTCAAAGCTGTCGTTTGCTGCCCTCTGCTGCCCTCTAGCGGCCACAAGCGGAGCCACCAGCCAAGCTCACCTGGACAGAGGAGTGTGTGACCCCACGCTGTCCGCACCTGCAAGAAGGGCAGCTGGGGAGGGACCTGGACCCACTGAGGTGACTGAGAACAGGGGTCTGCAGCCGGGGGTGTCCACTCGTGACATGATGATGCAGAAGGGAGCACTGTGTAAAGTGTACACTGAGTAGGAATTTGTGAAGGAGATCATCAGGCTAAACCCTCTTTTCAATGGTTTTATTTCATTTACGAACTCTTGATCCCGCAGTGAAGCACTCTAAATTTTTTACTGACCGCCACACGCCTGGTCAGTTGTTTCATCCTTTGGGAAACGCGGGCTCCCTCGTGTGTCGTCACGGGAAGGTGGCTTCCGCCCCGGCTCTGAGTAGCTGTTGGGCCCAGTGATGCCCACTGAGGCCGGAGTCCAGATGGCAGAGGCAGCTCCGGGCTGTTAACAGAGCGGACCTGCCGCTGCCGTGGATCGGGAGCCTGCGCCCCTCCTCCCCAGACCCCCGACCGCCTGTCAGACACCCCATACTGGTGATGTGCCTGACAGACAGACGCCCGGGCCTGTGGTTGTGGCCCCCGAGGCCCAGGCTCGGGCACATGAGGAGTTTCGTCTCCACTGGGCACAGCCAGGTCTTCCCCAGGGTGACCCACCCGGAGGCTGTCACCCTCGTGGGCATTCACACACGCACACACGCACACGTACACATGCACACACACATGCACACATACGCACACATACATACACACATACACATGCACATGTGTGCACGCACATATGCATGCACACACATGCGCACACACACACATACACACGCACACACCTGACCTCTTCCCGTTCTTGTCTCCCAGACAAAACACAGCAAAGAGAAAGGCGATTAGTTCTCCATCTACTGCAGGCCGTCCGGCGAACCCAGGCCACACATGTGACCCACTTTCTTTTTTTTTTTTTTTAAGGTTTTTTTTTGAGACAGGGTCTCGCTTTGTAGTTCAGGCTGGCCCTGAGCTCAGCCTCCAACTCACCTCACAGCAATCCTCCTGCCTCTGCCTCCCGAGTGCTGGGATTACAGGCATGAGCCACCACCACGCCTGGCACTGTGGTATGTGGTACTGATTGCTGCTGGGTGTGAGTCTCCACGCCCAGTATTGTTATGTGATTACCGGGGATCGAACCCGGGTCCTTGCGCTTGCAGGACAGGCGCCGGAACCACTGAGCTATATCCCCGGCCCGTGACCCACTTTCTCCCTGCCGCAGCCCTGTGCGCCGGGTGCTCTTATGTCCAGGTCCTAGGCGAGAAACAGGTTTAAAGAGAAGTGAGCTGCCCCAGATGAGCAGGAGGGCGGGGCTTCAGCCCAGATGTGAGTACCCTGCTACCTTGTCCAGCCTCCCGCGAGCCCTAAGAGCAGCTCCTCATGTGGGAGCTTTTGACAAGAAAATACATCCAGAAGTTAATGAGGGTTTCATTCACACAGGTGAAGTCAGGGAAACCTGGAGAGGAAAGGGCCACACACCGAAGGGGGCGCCCCCTTGTGGTTGAGAGCATTATGACAGTCTCCCAAACCAGGGCTGGGGCGTAGCTCCAGGTGAAGCACTGACTACTTAGCTCCCCAGGTCATGAGCTCTACCGCAGTACTGCAAAAAAACAAGTAAATTCAGAGTCACTGGGCCTCTCCTGTCCACCGGCTGCACGGCTGTGGGCAGGAGAGTCCCCAGCCCTGGAGGGCGGGCCTGTCCTCTCAGAGGCCGACTCCTGAGCCTTCCTGCTGTGTGCTCCTGCCCTGCTGCCCCCCGGGGGATGGGAGAGTGTTTCGAGGTGTCCTCCGTGTCTGGCGCACTGAGGGCAGTGTGGGGGCGGGTGAGAAGGGCCCAGATCGGCCCTGGGTATAAGGGCGAGTCGGTCTGTGTCACTGGTGAGTACAGTGTGCTGGTGTCTGGGGAGCGCGGAGCATGGCCCTGGGTACCCCCTGTGGCCCTCACCCCTTCCCCTCTGGTGCTGCTCCCAGCACGGCTCCCTGGCCACCATGAGCTGAGCAAACTTCCTCTGCCCACCCTTCCCCGCAAAGCTCCCTGCTTGGAGCAGCGGCCATGCCTGAAAGCTGCGGACCCAGGAGCTGAAATAAGCCTTTGTTGCTTGTGTATGGCAGGAACTTTGGTCCCAGAGGTGAAAACCAAGCACACAGAGACACCGAAGGAGGCGGGGGGGGGGGGGGGGGGGGGGGGGAGGACGTGGCCTGTTTGCTGTTGCTGCAGCAGATTACCAACACTGGGAAATGTATGAAGAAGAGAATAAGCTCTGAGCTCTGGAGGAGGGAGATGCGGGACCAGGCAGCCGGCGACGGTGAGAACTGTTGCTCAGCGCGGCGTGGAGGCAGTGTCACGGGCAGGAGCGCGGTGAGAGCAGAGTGCGGCCTGCGGTGACGGCTGACTGCTCCCTCCCCTCCTCGTGAGACCCCGCCTCTGCGCCCTTCCAGCTCTGCACACCGGGATGGGATGGTCGGGACCAGCACCCCCCGAGGCCGGTGTGCAGACCCAGGGCTTGTAAAAGGCGACCAGGCACGGGCCCTGACCCCCTCAGGGGGCCCATCACTAAGGCTGCAATTGGGTGGCCTTACTGCGGGGGCAGAAGCAAGAGGCGAGGCCTCGCGGAGGGCCGTGGCTCATGCGGGTGGACCTGGCGCCTCTCTGGCCCCTGGCTTCTTCCTCTGTGGCTTTCCCTCTCTGCTCCCTGACGTCACAGGCTTCCCACAGGCCAGGCCGGCTAGTGTGGCCACGTGGCATGTCACCGCGTCGTCGCGTGGATGCAGTCCCCGGTCAGCCTGCCCACGCCGCCCACGGGCCTCCTGCCTGCCTTCTCCCCTGCCTCTTTCTGCACCCTCCTTTCACCTTCCCTCCTTTCATCTTTCCATTTTGATACATTTGTTTTTCTTCTGAGCATAAAGTATTATGGGGTACAAAATTTAGAAGAAACCAAAGAAGCATGGATAACTCTAAGTTGCTTGCAATGTCACAATTTAAAATTCATTTCACCAGCTAATTCAGAGTTTTCATGAAAAGTATGTGTGCGTCTTTTTGAGCTCAGCCTCCAACTCACATCACAGCAATCCTCCTGCCTCTGCCTCCCGAGTGCTGGGATGACAGGCGTGAGCCACCACGCCCGGCACTGTGGT
>PVIR01004442.1:68697-79212 GCA_004026965.1 Petromus typicus | reverse complement strand
TGGGTGTGGAGACTCACACCCAGCAGCAACCAGTACCACATACCACAGTGCCGGGCGTGGTGGCTCACGCCTGTAATCCCAGCACTCGGGAGGCAGAGGCAGGAGGATTGCTGTGATGTGAGTTGGAGGCTGAGCTCAGGGCCAGCCTGAACCACAAAGCGAGACCCTGTCTCAAAAAACCTAAAAAAAAAAAAAAAAAGAACTGTCAGGTTTTTAATATAATGAGATATGTGTATACTACTATAGTGTTACAATGATAATACTGACCATGGATAATATTGAAACTGGCTAATTCTATATTTCTCCAAAAGTAAGAACTAACTGGAGGGCCGGGGATATAGCTCAGTGGTTCCGGCGCCTGTCTTCGCAAGCGCAAAGACCTGGGTTCGATCCCTGGTAACCACATAACAACACTGAGTGTGAAGATTCACCCCAGCAGCAACCAATACCACATACCAGTGCTGGGCGTCGTGGCTCACACCTGTAATCCCAGCACTCAGGAGGCAGAGGCAGGAGGATTGCTGTGATGTGAGTTGGAGGCTGAGCTCAGGGCCAGCCTGAACCACAAAGCGAGACCCTGTCTCAAAAAAACCTTAAAAAAAAAAAAAGGAACTAACTGGAAAAATAAGCCCAGATCATCACAATGGTGATGGCCACTGTCATGCAGGAGATTATACTTCATTATTCTCTTGCTCAGAACCTACTCTGCAATGACAGGAAGACAAAGTGATTTTGGCTAGCATTCTGATCTCTACTTTCCCAGGATGATTATTTTCTGGTTAGGTGTTATTTTCAGGGATACACGGGCTGTTAAAATAGCATTAGATAAATTCTTCCTAAACATATTGTACTTCTACAATGACATTCAAACAATTCATAAGTCATGTAGCATCTAATCAGTGAAAAGAACAATAGAAAAAAACCTAAAGTACAAAATAAAACAAAAGGCTTTTGTGCAAAAGGAGCTACCTGCTTCTCTTTAGGTTTTCCACTAGGAAAACTATTTTTATGTAAGCAACCAACTTTAAGAAACAAGTAGTTTAGGGCCAGGGATTTAGCTCAGTGGTTCGGGCGCCTGTCCTGCAAGCACAAGGGCCTGGGTTTGATCCCCAGTAACCACATACATTACCGGGCATGGAGACTCATGCCCAGCAGCAACCAATACCACATACAACAGTGCCGGGTGTGGTGGCTCACGCCTGTAATCCCAGCACTCCTGGGAGGCAGAGGCAAGAGGATTGCTGTGATGTGAGTTTGAGGCTGAGCTCGGGGCCAGCCTGAACCACAAAGCGAGACCCTGTCTCAAAAAAAAAAAAAACCAAGTAGTTTATCATATACTCTGTTTAAGAGTATTTGATTCATAGTCTATACCAATTTAGAATTTTTAAAATTTTGCTTATTAGAAGAGAGCTATGTGGAAAAGTTAATGACCATGATATTAAAAATACAATATAACAGGGAGTTACTATTTTTTAAAAATATAAATATTATGTATATCTCTACTTAACACACATTAAATTGGAATACCTATTTTCTTGAAGATAATGTTTTAAATTGCTGAAACAATATCTTTAGTTTATTTTTGGGGCCACAATAATAATTTTATTTTATATAGGAGTTACAGTTGTTTAATGGCACTCTGGATCTACTCAGTTTTCATCAGTTAAATATTATGTGATCTTATGTAAATAAATATGCCTTCGTTAGCTTCAATAAGAGGAGTAATGGAGTAGATCAGCGCTAGAATATTTGCCTACCAAGAGCAAGACCCAACATTTGATCCCCAGTAACACACACACACGCACACACACACACACACACACACACAGGGAGAGAAAATTACTAAAAGCTACCTATTTCATGTACCTAAGAACATTTACCCTAACAAATACTATTTATGTGGTATTTTAAACACATTTTTTATCCTTAATATAACATATCTTAATAGGACATATTCTACTGCATGTATTAAGAATGCTTAGCTCTTCTTTGCCAAGCATGGTAGCATATGCCTGTAATTCCATCACTTGTGAGGCAGAGGCAGTAGGAATGCTACAAGTTCATGGCCAGTATGGGCTACATAATGAGGTCAAGTGGAGTCAGAGACCCTCTCTTTCTCTCAAAAAAAAAAAAATTTAGCTCTTCCCATCACATTTTTATATAACAATGAGTTGTAAGTTGATTTTTATTAATGTCCTGAATCAATGCTTTTTTTCCTCACCAATTCTAGAGTTGAAACTTTTCTAATTTATGAAGCACTAATGGTGATTTAAAATTTTCTATGTTTGAGAACATTTTTTATGTAATAAATAGTATGCAGAGCTGATTTTATTAACAAGGAAGTTTTAAATATATTACTTTATATGCAATACTAAATACCACTGAATTTTTTTAGCAATTAAAAAACAAAAAGTCAATGCAACGACATTCTGCTCTGGCAATATTTACTGAGAGCCTATAACCTGCAAAAACTGTCCTTTGTTAATACTAGATATTAGAAGTAGAATACTAGAATTAGAAGTAGATAGTGACAATAAGGTAAAAAATACCCAGTTTTCTGGATACTATCTAAAATTATCCCCCAAATGTTTACTGTATTGAGGGACCTTGGTTGCCAGGATATATACTTCTGAAGTGATTGGATGACTAGCATTCTAAACTCATCTCTGGGTTAAATCATTATGAGATCACAATTTGATGGTGCCAGAAGCACGAGGTGGTAGTTGAATGGAGTATATCATGAGAGCACAATCTTGGAGACTATCACCCGGTTCCTCATCCCTTTGGGTGATCCCACTTTCTACTTGTTGGCTGTAATGAGGTAAGCAGCTTTGCTCTGCCAGGGTCTTTTGCTATGTTTCTGCTTAGCCTCAGGCTTAAAACACCTACTATCTCCTCCAGGGCCTGAGGACATACAACTAAGAACAACTGAAAGCTTCCTTTGTAAAATTGTGATGTCCTTTCACTGGGGTTTTCTGGACTGCATAGTAAATCTATATTTAAGGTGCCCTCAACACTAATACGAAAAGCTAAAGTAAGGAATAGACTGTTAATTTTCAAATTCTTTTCTTCTTAGAAAATACAGTAAGTTTAGGTGGATACAAGTGTTTAAATGTTTGAATGAACAGTTATTCCTATTGGTACTTCTTAATTCTACCCATCTAAGTAAGCCCTTTCTTCTAGGCCCAGTTGTAATGCCCTATCCACAGACTCTACAATGAATTTTACTCATCTTGAATTACAATCCATTTTATCTACTGAGAAGTCCTAGGACCCAACTTATCTGCTTAACTGATTTGCCATTTATAGTAGGATGATTATTTTTGTTTTCTTTGTGGTACTAGAGATTAAACATACTGTCTCTCATACTGTCTCAAGCTACATTCTCAACCACTTTTGATTTTTGAGACAGGGTCTTGTTAAAGTCACCAAGTTGCACAGTCTGGGTATGAAAAGCTTCCTAGAGGGCTGGAACTATAGAGGGTGCTGCTAAACCCAGTTTATAATGTATTGTTTAAAAAGTTATCTTTTAGACTGGGGATTTAGCTCAGTAGTTCCTGTGTCAATCTTGCAATCACAGTCCCTGGTAATGACATACCACAATGTCAGGCATGGTAACTCATGCCCATCAACAAAAAGTACCACACACCACAATGCCAGGCACAGTGGCTCATGCCTGTAATACCAACACTTGGGAAGTAGAGGCAGGAGGATTGCTGTGAGTTTGAGGCTAGCCTACGCTACACAGTGAGCTCCCGCCAGCCTCAACTATAAAAGCGAGACCCTGTCTCAAACAACCAGTTATCTTTGGGCCAGGGAGTTAGCTCAGTGGTTCCGGCGCCTGTCTTGCAAGCCCAAGGGCCTGGGTTCGATTCCCCAGTAACCACATACAATACTGGGCATGGAGACTCACCCCAGCAGCAACCAGTACCACATACCACAGTGCCGGGCATGGTGGCTCATGCCTATAATCCCAGCACTCGGGAGGCAGAGGCAGGATTGCTGTGATGTGAGTTGGAGGCTGAGCTTGGGGCCAGCCTGAACCACAAAGTGAGACCCTGTCTCAAAAAAAAAAAAATTATCTTTTTGTTTGTATAGTCTTGTTACAATTAATTGTTAATTACTCAGAAGCATACTCTGATGTTCGAACGACAAAATTGCCTGAGAATGCATTTCTTAGACATTCTCATTGCTGACACATTTTATTATGTTGATCTTAGTTACTTATCTAAATATAGGTGTCAATGGCCCCAGTATTAGGGGCCATTATATAGGATTACGACCCAAACTCTTTACTAGTGTAAAAAAAGCAAACTGCAAGATACTTTGAAATTTCTCAAAAATTAAACATGTCAGTGGGGTCCCATGATGCTTGCCTGTAATCCCAACTCCTTGGGAAGCTAAGATAGGAGGATTACAAATTCATTAACCTAGAGATCCATATTAAAATGAAATTTAAAAAGGGCTGGGAATGTAGCTCACATGTGCACCCCTAGTTCTCAGTACTGCCAAAAAAAAAAGAAAAGAAAAAGGAAGTCAACACGTCAAATAATGAAAATGTGACCAACTTCAAAGTGTTCTCAAGTTTGAAATATATAAACTATCAATATTATCTCATAAAGTATAAATCACTTTAAGTTATCCTAGCAAAACTTTCAATGTGTTTAAAGTAGAAACTATTTAATATACTTCAAGCATGTTAATTGTGTGTTGCAATTATGGAGCCATGTAAAATAGTTAGGTTTCTTTGAAATTCATTTTTGCTATCTATAAATTTATCTTCAATCACAGACATAACTAAGCTTCAGAAAGATGAAGAAATAAAGATCTCTGAGAATTGAGCTATAATACTATATTTCTATATCACACTGTGAAGTCTGTGCTCTGTAATTTTAATATAAGATTTAAAAACACTGTGCAACTCTCCCCAAAATAAAGAGTGGTGGTAAATCTGAAAAATTAATTTGTAGTCATGGTTATTTTAAAGATATTCAGAATCTGAACTATAGCTTGAATAATCACTTCAGTGATTTTTCAAAATAGATGTTTATAAAAATTTTAATAAATGCTTGAGTCATTTTGTTTTGTTTTACTTTGATTAAATTCAACTAAATATTTGTAGATAGATGGTAGTTTCTACTCCCAACACTCATCTAAATAAAATGTGGCCAGATACTACTTGCTTCCTATCTTAATCTGTGCTCCTATAAAAAAAATATAGAATGAGATTTATGAATAGAAATTTATTTTTCATAGTTCTAAGGCTGGAGCATCCAAAATGTAGGTGCTGGCAGGACTAATGTCCGATAAAGGCTGTCCTCTGCTTCCACGACGGTGCCTTGTTGCTGTGTCCTCCTCATATGGCAGAGCAGAAGATGGAATCCACTCTCATAAGCCCTTTTGTAAGGCTCTGACCCCTTTCATGAGGGCTTTGTTTTCATTACTTAATCACCCATTTCTTAATATTATCACATTGGCCAATAAGTTTCAACTCTTTTGGGTGAAATTCAGATCTTAGCACTTCTCTAATAGCAGGTCATAATTTATAAAACAATTATAAAAGAGTAAATCTTATCTACTAATAACCTCCATTTAAAAGAATCTTTTAATACTAACAGGATGAATAATTTCTCTATTTCAGTGATGTCATCTAAATTTTCTTAGAGAAAGATATTCAAATAAAATATTGAATTTCTAGGGTTTTTTTTGTTTTTTTTTTTTTCAGACAGGGTCTCACTTTGTGGTTCAGGCTGGCCCTGAGCTCAGCCTCCAACTCACATCACAGCAATCCTCCTGCCTCTGCCTCCCGAGTGCTGGGATTACAGGCATGAGCCACCACACCCGGCACTGTGGTGTGTGGTACTGATTGCTGCTGGGCATGAGTCTCCACACCCAGTATGGTATATGGTTACCAGGGATTGAACCCAGGTCCTTGCACTTGCAAGACAGGTGCCGGAACCACTGAGCTAAATCCCCGGCCCTGAATTTCTAGTTTTTATGTAGATTTCATAGTTAAATATGCAATCTACTAGGTTATGCCTAAAGTTAAATTGTACCAACATAAATTTTTGATTAAAGAGAATGTTATAAAACTTCATATTGATGTACTAAATAGAATAGCTGGACTAAAAAGCTACAGAATAAAATTTACTTCTCAGCAATGACAAACAAAAATATTGTTTTAAAGCATGAGTGTTCAAACTTTTGCTTTCCTGGGCCACAATGAATAAAAAGGAATTGTTAAGGCCCCAAAATAAAATATGATGGTATTTTACCTTGGTTCACAAACTTAATTTGTTCTAAAACTTTTAGAAAGATGTCTATGTTTGTGTCTGTATGGGAAAAATGGCTGTGGTTGTGTTTGTCACCAAAGGAGAGTTTGCAAACAAAAACAAAACTTTGCCAAATATTTGTTTGTGAGCAAATGTTTGTTTGTAAGCAAATGTTTGCAAACAGAAGTGTTTGTGAACCAAGGCACCACTGTGTATAACACAGTTAATGTCTATTAATAATAAAATAACAAAATTTCCTTTATAAAAATATTATAATCTATTCTTTTACAAAAATAACATAAGCCTGAGATTAATAATTAATAAGAAAACATACATCTACATGGACATATACATATGTGGTAATTTACTGTTTTTTAGTTATTATGGCAGTTTGCTTGTCAAGTTGCAGAAGTGCGTATAACATCTGATATCTGTGGATTTAGATCTGACTGGACTGTGGAACGAGTACGGAGGCAAAGACAATATTGTACTGTGGCCCTCCTCTTCATAGCACTCTGTTAACTGTAGCACTGGGAAATAAGTCAAGAAAAATATTGCTAAAAATCATATAATAATGTTAAAAGTTTGTAATCTCATGGGGGAAATTACTAGCTATCCATGGAAGTATACAGCCTGTGGACCATGGTTTGGACATGCTTTTGATAAGGTATTCTCTAAGAGAAATCTAAATTTAATTAATTTCAATCATCAACCACCAAACTAGAAAACAAGTTTTTCTTGTAAAATAATATATATATACTTTCCAGTATAAATTTTAAGTCATTTCTACAATATAATCTGTTCATCTTGAATTTTTTCTGTTCTCATTAAATTCTGCAAATAACGGAGTCTATCCTTACTTAATTCTTGTTTTTTGTAATAGGTACGTAGGGTTCCATTCTTTCCTTTTCTTTCTTTTTTTTTTTTTTGAGACAAGCAGGGGGCTTTGGGCTCAAAATGCTACCCAGGCTGCTTCTGAACCCCTGGGTTCAAGTAGTTCTCTACCTCAGCCCCTCAGTAGCTGGGTTTTCAGGCACCACCACAACTGTTTGGTCTCATTCTAAAATACAGAAGACCTGAGCTATGCATAGCAGTGCATGCCTGTAATCCGAGTACTCAGTAGGGCCAGTATCTCCAGCTCTCACCAATAGGAAGGAGCTGCCCTAAGAAAGTCATACAGCTATTCCTGTTTGAGGTATATCCATGAAAGACAATGGACAACAAATAAAAGAATCCTGAAAAATCAGAGCCAAGGACTGTACGAGCCAAACTCTTTTAACCAGGGACATTCAGGCTACCTAAACAATTTACTCCATTTCCCAGGTTACAGGGTCCTTCCTATTATTGACATGCACTATGATGGGTTGCTTGTAAAAGTAGCTGTAATAGATAGTACAATACAGAGTACTGAACAGCAAAGAAACAGCCTCTATGAGGTTTAGTGTTCAGGTGCTATAATTTAGCAACATGAAGAAAAGGAGGAAGGAAGTGGGTCTCTGGAACCCAGCAAGGATCCTGAAACAAGCCCTTGGGGAGAGCAAAGAGAGAGACCTCATCATAGGAGGAGGACATGGCAAATTGAACCTTCTCGCCGAGCCCTAACTCACTGTGTGCGAAAGACAGCAAAACTTGCAGATACACAGAGACAACTGGTGACCCCAGAGTTCTCCAGAGAAATGCACCAGTGGAATGGAGTAGTGAACATAGCATATGGCAATGACGGGTGAGTTACTCAGGTATAGATGTTCCCCAGGAGAGGGTGATTGGCCAGTAGCCATCTCGGAAAAAGACCAAATGAGCTTGGAACTCAGAGCAGCCCTGGGCTGGCTCCATCTAGTGGATCCCAGAGTCAGGGTGAGGCAGAACCAAATTCAAGGCTGCAGGTGGTCAAGAAGCTAAATTCAACTCAGTAGGAGGCATATGCAGAACTGAACAGGCTGAACAAATCAGGTTCTAGCCTCATAGCCAGAAACCAACCTCAACGTCAGTGGAACGAAAGGGCTGGGCTTGCTTGGATCAATCAACACAGATCTGAGCTCTTTCTGCCCCCTGTCTATTAAGGACAACAGAGGGAGACCTTTAAGTGGGCTTTTTCTTTCTTTTTTTCCCCCCTTCCTTCTTTGCCTTTGTTTTCCTTTTTAAAGTCCTTATTCTTTGCTCTTTATTTCTTTAACACAACTCCAAGTATCATCAGGTAGAGTGTCTTTCCATCCAGCTGGCTTTTTGCATGCTTTAATATTCACCATAAAAAGCCCTTGCTCCACGCCCTAGTTCTCCTACTATTAATTGTGACAATGAATCACTGTTAAGGGGGGAGTGTTTTGTTTGTTCTTGTTTTTATATGAGTGTAAACAATTTCTAGTTTTGTTGCTGCTGTTCTATTTTTGTCTTTATTTGTTCCTTCTCTCTTTCTCTCCCATCTTCTTCACCAGTTTCCTAAAGTTAATGTGATCTTCCTGTCTGCTAGCCTTGCTTCTAATTTCTCTTCTATTTTGTTATTTTTCTCCCAAATCCCTTTTAAATTTTCTCCCCTGAAGGTAAAACAGCCATACCGAGGGCTTATTTATTACTTACAATTTTCTCGTTCATTTTAGATTTTGTTTTATAATCACAGATATAGTTCGTACAGGTAAAGGTGGCAAATTAATGCTTACCATAGTCTGTCATTTTCTAGGCTGTGTTTGATGCTATTGTTATTGTTTATTGTACTACTTTACCTAATTGTTCTAATCAGTTGTTCTTCCTGGTATGCCAAGCCTGAGACAGCCTAAGGCTCAAAGGACTAGGAGCTAGACCAAATAGATAGCAACTTCTCATCTCCAATAAATTGAAGAGGTAGGATCTTGCAACAGACTCAAAACCCAAATGTCAAGTATACTTGGAAGACATCTTCAAGAAGTAATCATTTCCTAAGAGATCGTAATACAAGCAAAAAGCTACTTACCATAAGTGTTGTATAAGCATTCTTTAAACAAAAAAAAAAAAAAAGAAAGAAAGAAAATGAGAAGACACTTAAGCAAGATGCACCCACAGACTTCTAGTTCACCAAAAGCAAACACAGGCGCAATGAGGTGAAATAGTTTAAAAGCTATCCACCTAGATTCTTTAAAGTAGTAATAGTAGAATTACCAAAGTAGATGAATAAAGCTCTAGAAAGAAATCAAATAAAAAATGATTTCTCAGATTTCAAAGATAGTGACCACAATGAAAGATATTGTTAATGACTCTAGAGCAGATACAAATTTTGAAAAAAGCAGAGGAGCTTAGGAAAGTGATGGAAATCATGAATGCCCAACATAGGAAAGAGATTCACGAAACAGATTCAGATAGATAGATATCCAAGAGGTTAAAAATTCCATTGAAACTATATGAGCAGAATAGGCCAATGTGAGGACAGAGTATCAGACACAGAAGACAGGATTGCAGTTAGTGATTAGGGAAAGAAAAGATTTCTTAAAAATAGCAAGAGACCATGAAAAATCAATCTAATGACTCAAAGATGATGCAAAGAATAACATAAAATTGATCTAAGTCAATGAAACATCAGGAGAAAATGCAAATGACATAAGAAAAACCTTTGAGGTTTTATGGGCTACATAAAGAGTTTAAGGAGATGGCCTGACCTACATAGACCTTGTCTCAAAAAACAAAACAAAACAAAAAAGGACCTGTTTTTGCTTTTGTTTGGATTTGTTGGAATGTCTCACTATGTAGTCCAAGCTATCCTTGAACTTGCTATATAGCCCATGTTGGCCTTGAACTCATAATTCTCCTGTCTCAGCCACTCAAGTGCTGGGATTATAGGTATCATTAAAAAATAATAAAGGTAATTTGATTACTTATATACACAAGGGGATGCTAAATTCAAAATAGTAAATTTCAGAGAAAAAAAATGTTCTTTTATTGCATCTTAAAATTTGTTTTGCGGTACTAGGAATTAAATCTAGCGCCCCATACATACTAAACACACTTTCTACTACTTAGCTATATCCCTAGTCCTACAAGGTATTTTCTAACATCACTATTGTATTTTAAAAGTTCTACTTTAGGGCCGGGGAGTTAGCTCAGTGGTTCTGGCGCCTGTCTCGCAAGCGCAAGGACCCGGGTTCGATTCCCCGGTAACCACATAACAATACTGGGTGTGGAGACCCACACCCAGCAGCAACCAGTACCACATACCACAGTGCCGGGCGTGGTGGCTCACGCCTGTAATCCCAGCACTCGGGAGGCAGAGGCAGGAGGA